>NW_022046535.1:5675-16014 GCF_001654015.2 Drosophila navojoa
CACACACACACACACACACACACAGACACAAACACACACACACACACACACACACACACACAGACATACACACACACGCATGCAATACCCAACGGTTGTGCGGCAAGAAACTTCTCCCTAAACACAACAGCAAGCGGAAAGTATTGTTGACAATATTTAATTTCATTTTTGCTCAACGCTCGCAGCCATAAAATGTCTTCAGCTCGTCATCTTGATGATTCACAGCTCTATTTACACATATCATATCATTTTATCACTTGGTTCCATTTAATTAATTTCATTTTCAGATTGTCTCTCTCTCTACCTCTCTCTCTCTCTCTCTCTCTCTCTCTGACACTATCTTGCTCTGAATTTTTATCTCTCTTCCTCTTCCTCTTGTTCCCAAGATATCCCCCTCTTTTTCGCTTTCTCGTTTTCTATAAGATCCTCTCTCTGTCTCTCTCTCTCTGACTCTATCTTCCTTTCACTTATTATCTCTCTCCTTCTCACTCTCAAGATTTAACTCTCTGTTCTTCTCTGCTATCTCCTTTCCTATGAGATTCTCTCTCTCTCTCTGTCTCTCTCAATCTCTGAGACTATCTTTCTCTTACTTTTTGTGTGTTTCTCTCCTCTCTCTCTGTCTCTACCTTTCTCTCTACCTTTCTTCTCTCTTTTATCTCTCTCATCCTCTTACTCTCAAAATTCCCCTCTCTTCTTCTCTTCTCCGTTTTCCATAAGAATTTTATCGCCTCTTTTCTATCTCTATCTCACTCCCTCTCCCTCACAAGATATACCTCTCTTTTTCGCTATACCGTTTCCTATAAGAATGTTATCTCTCTTTCTTTCTCTCTCTCTCTCTACCTCTATCTCTATTTCTCTCTTTCTCACACTCTGTATCGCTCCCTTTCTCTCGAGATTCCCCTCTCTTTATCGCTTTCTCTTAGCTGTCTAGAGTTTATCTAACCGATATCTTAACTTCCGATCGATCATGCATTTCCTCTATATCTTCTTTCTTCCATTTTTAAGACGGTTCTAACCTAACTTTTCCAAAAGAACACAAATTCTTGCTTTGAGCAACAAATTTAGTTTTCCATATAGTTTCTTTACTGTATCTTGATACTCTGAGAAACTTTGCATATCTATTTTCCAATATTCTTCAATATGTACATCTATTTATTTTGTGACTTTGGTTCTTATTAGTTTTGTTGAGCTTGACAGAATTTTTGGTCTTGGCTGATCATAGCGCTACATACACTGAAATGGAAGCAGCCCGTCTGTCCGTCCGACCGTCCAACCATCCGTCCGTCCCTCCGTTCTGTTACTATCCATCCGTCCGTTCCTTAATTTTCATCCATCCGACCCTCAGCTTATTCAATCGTCCCTCCGTTCGAAATCTTTGCCAACTGCAGCTCAGCCCGAGCAATGACCAAAGCTGATGAGATCTATTTTCACTGATGCATTGCTCATGCCCGGATGCATGCATTCATTTATGAGATATGTATAAACTAATTTGTGTGAAAGGCAGCGCCAGCTATTGATCAACACCTGCTGTACAGGTAAAAATCATTTCGAGTCTTTTCATTTCCCATTCGCAGAGATATTTGCAAGAAGAATTTGCCATTCAGTCAGTTGGCAAAAATATTTATGAATCTGTGGCCAAACATTTGCATGAATGCATGAGGCAAGCCCTTAAAGTTGGCCAACGAATGCCAGCTAGGGTATACCCTGTAAAGGAGTGAGCGCCGAGGGGTATAAGTGTAGGTGTAGAGGTGAGTGTGTGTGAGAGGTAAGCAAAAATGGGTTTAGTTACAAATGAAATATATCGTAAGATATATCGTATATATGTATAGCTTAATTACAGGGTATCTGTCGGTGTGCGAGGCGAGCTGTGCCTTAGCCATGGGTCAGGCAATACGATATGGCAGTTGCCTAAGCTTAAGCTATACAGAAGTGTGGGCTGAGGGGGTTAGGCATTGGCTGCTGCAAGGGGAAAGAGAGTGAGAGGGAGAGAGAGAGGGAGTGCGAGAGTGAGAGGGAGAGGGAAGATGGTCCATCAATTGCAATGCACTTTCCACTGGGCATTCGACTAAACGAAGCAGCTTTAAAATGTAATGTTGGAAAGTCAGGCAACAGTTGTCGTTGTTGTAGTTGTTGTTGTTAAAGTTAAAGTTGTTGTTGTTGTTGTTGCTGTTGTTCTTAGTGCCACAAATTGCAGGGCCAAAAAGTTTATCGTGTAATCATTTTAAGTTCACTTTCTTATTATTTTTGTAACTGCAGCAACAAGAAGAAACAAAAACAATGAAACAAAAAACCAGAGCCAACGAGGGAGAGAGAGAGAGACAGAGAGAGAGGGCGAGAGCGAGAGAGAGAGAGAGAACGAACTTGATGCGAAAGCTGAAGCAAAGTTGCAATAGTTTCGGTTGCCTATGTCATTTTCGAAAAAGCTTAGTGCCGGGCTTCCAGTTGATTCCTGCTCTTGGATACCCTGTAAAATGCGTAAGGTGGGTATGCAAGGCGCCATTTACAATGAATATGTGTTTGTAAAGCAGCGCAGCTTCTGCCATATTACTGACTACATATGTCTGCTGTATAGTATAGGCTTGTAGATACCCTGTAAAAAACTGATTATCAACAGAAATTGGCTTGCTTAAGGCATCTATTTACCATTTGTGTCAACAATTTAGATTTGTTTGCAAATTGCATCTTTACAGGGTATTTACTAGTCGTGCTTAACTTTTCAATATTGCCGTCTTTGATATGATTTCTATGGCTTAGGGTAGTAGCTACCCTGCTGTAGGCAGCATTTTTCAGCATTTTGTGCTCATTTGCATTTTTACAGGGTATCCACTGCTTGCCAAATGCTGCTCTAAAGATTTATCCATTTGCTATTACTCTAGCTGCTATTGTTGTTGTTGTTGTTGTCTTCTGTGTTTACAGTTGGTAATTGTTGTGGCCTGTTGTTGTTGTTGCTGCTGCTGTTGTTGTTGTTGCTGTTGTTGCTGTTGTTGCTGTTGCAGCTACTTTGAAGTTTTGTATACAACTTTTATGACACTTTGTCTTATTGTTGTTTTCTACTTTTGCAGCAGAACGTGTCATATTCAGTTATGTATTTATTCCAATTGCAGCCAAGACAGCCGAGACTATCTCAATCTCCCTCACTCTCTCTCTCTCTCTCGCTCTCTCTGTGTGTCTGTCTCTCTCTTTGATTTGCCTTGGCAGCTCTTAGCTGTTTGGATCTGGGCCACTTCTTGAGCTCTGCTGTTGAGCATAAGCTTTCAGATTTGCCAGCTAAACTAGCGCTGTCCCTGCCTCCCCTCTCCCACTCTCTCCCACTCTCTCCTACTCTCTCTCTCTCTCTCTCTGTCTGTCTTAGTTTTTGTTGGCTTTGGACGCGGCAACTTGCAACTGTCAGAAAAACGCTTTGGGCACGAAACAAAAAATAAAAAGAAAAACAAAATATTTTGCAGCTTCGTTCAGGCGTTTGATAGATGCAACTGCTTAAAGCAAAGCAAATGCTATAGATGTGCATATATATGAATCATATAAACACATGTCTACAGACATAATTATAGACGCATGTAACTGTTAATTCTCTAGCTGAAAGCAACATTAGTTTGGCCATAAATTTCGGCTTATCAAAGTGAGCCACGTCTCGCCTCTTGCCTCATTGGCAGCGGCTTAAAGTCTCAGTCGTTCAGTTCATTAACAAGCTTCCACCCCTCCCCTCCTCCTCCACTACATACCCCCGTCTAACCACTTTAATCCCATTCACTTTTTACATCTATTTTTTTCTTACTTTAATCCCAATTAGAGTTTCATTTAATTACGTTTTTTTTTTTGCTGCCCCTCATACCCGCTCAAGTAGAGAGTGGAGCATATGCGCTTTTGTGTAATATTTGGATTGCTGTTTGTGGACATTAAAGGCGTGGCAAATACTGAGGCCTGTATAACTCAGTGCTCAAGGCAAGGCTCACTGCTTATATACCTCTCGACACCTATGGCATTATAGGGTATGTAGATGCATATATATACGTTTACAAACACAATAGAGTCTCGATAGTTCGAAATATCAAGGAACTTACACCAAAATTCAAGTTATTGGAAATTATCGCGAACGAAGGGTATCGAAATTTTTCGATTTATCGCGATTTTCGCTTTAATGCGGTACGAATTATCGAGATTCGACTGTATAATATACTATTCCAACTGCAACTGCAGCGCTTCATCACCAGCTTAGCTCCATTGAAGCGAGCATCAGGCAGTCGTGCATGCCCTGCGGCAACGTTCGTTTGTTTATGACAATTAAATCAAATTGGATCTATTTTTATAATGCTAAAAGAATAGAAAATTGATTGTAATAAAAATCTAGTTTATTTAGTACAGGGTATATGCGGTGCGGGTGCGATTGCTGGCAGATTACGCATACGCCATGTTGTGCGGCGCTTTAAGGCTTCAATGGCTGATCTCTGGACTGCAATGCATTGTTGCCGGCTCCCTCGCTACCCACCCCTCTCTCTCTCTCTTTAATGCCTGGCCACGCCCCGGCTGTATTTTTTTTTGGCTATGCGATAAGGTCAGCGTCGTCGTAGTCGTCGTGTCTGTAAGTGCTTGAAAGTCAATTTTGAATTTAAAATACGCCACGTAACGCAATATGTTGATCTTTTGAATACGAATGCGAAATCCACGAAGTTGTACAGGAATTGGGGGTTGGGGCATGGGGGTTGGGGGTGAGTTGAGGTGAGGGTGTTTGAGCTCTAAGAGAATTGGGCTGAATGTGAAATGTGAGCACAAAATGGCAGCACAAGCAGAAATGCAAACAGATATAATAGAAAGGGGAGAGAGGGTGAGAGGGGGTGAGAGGGAGAGGGGTGAGGGTAGCGGGTAGAGCTGAGCCAGACACACACACACAACAAATTTAAATAAACTTTACTAATAAAATGTCGTTTACAAGTGGCAAGTGTCGACGGCGACGCTGACAGGTTCTGAACCTGGCCAGAGGTAGAGCGAGTGAAAGAGAGAGAGAGAGGGAGAGTGGGAGAGGGAGGGAGAGTGGGAGAGAGAGAGGGGTACAGCAGACGCTGATGCCAAAAGGAGGCTGTGCCATGAGCTGAAGACAAAGTCTGAGACTTTGACTGAATGTCAGCAACGAAGGGCTTATGTATTGCCGTTCGTGTGTGTGTGTGTGTGTGTGTGGCTTAGCTATAAGGCAAGCGAACGCTGCTGCCGTTGTCAACGCATGAGTTGATGCCGATGCCAACAACGTATTAATTTTGTGTATCAAAATAAACTTATTCCAGCTACACAAAAAGGCACAGAGAGAGAGAGAGAGAGAGCGAGAGAGAGAGAGAGAAACCGAGTGGAGCAGTCGATGGGCAACGGGAGTTGCAGCTCGGTTTACAGTTTGTATTGCGTTAGAGCGAGACAGAGATGGGGTGATGCTGGGTAATGCTGGGCCAGAGGGGAGCGGACGGGTCGGACATGTACATATAAATATCTACATCACGTTCCGAGCTCGGGAATGCCAATGTAAATATTTTCAAACTTTGATGAAATAATCAAGGTAAACAGTAAATGTCGTTGTCGTTGTCGTTCTCGTTGTTCTCATCATCGTTGTTGTTGTTGTTGCTGTTCGAATTGTTGTTGTCGCACTCCTTGTCGTTGGCAATGCGCTCGTGCTCCAGCCTCAGCCTCTGACTCAGCCTCAGCCTCGGCGCATCAGACAACACTTAGAGCTGAGTACGAGTCGTGCTTTGCTGCGTGACACGAAATAATACTTTCTTTGAGTGTTGGTAAGTGTGGGAAGAAACGGAAATAACGCAGCATAGATGAAATGAGTCCAAAGTAATAAAAAAAATGTATCTATGTAGCAAACTCATTGACTGACTGATTGACTGATTGACTTATGAAGTGATTGATCAGTCTATTATTAAAGTATATTAAAGGACTGATTGACTGATTGACTTATGAAGTGATTGATCAGTCTATTGACCATAATTAAAGGACTGATTGACTGATTGACTTATGAACTGATTGATCAGTCTATTGACCATAATTAATGGACTGATTGACGAATTGACTTATAAAGTGATTGATCAGTCTATTGACCATAATTGATTGACTGATGCAATGATTGATTGACAGACTCTCTGACTGACGACATGATTGATTATTGGTGGAATAATTGAGTAATCATATGATTGATATGCCATTCATAGACTAATAGACTGATTGATTGACTGACTCTATGACTAACTGAATGATTATTGGCTGATTGCATTATGAAATGATTGAACTAATAGACAAGTCAATTTGTTGACTGATGCATTGATTAATTTACTGACTGATTGAGATGACTTAGTCGTCGATCAAAATAATTCACTGATTGATAAGCGATTCATAGAATGAGGAACTGATTGATTGACTGCCTCTATGACTAACAGACTGATGGATTATTGGCTGATTGATTGACTTATGAATTGATTTAAATGTTTGACTGACAATATAATTGATAAGCGATTAATTGACTGATGCAATGATTGATTGACCGACTAAATAGTTCTATTACTGACCGACTGGTTGATTATTGACTGATTGATTTGATGACTCATTGACCGATCAAAATAATTCCCTGACCACATGATTGATAAGCGATTTTTTTACTGATGCAATGTTTGATTGACTGACAATATAATCAGCTCCAAGACTCCAAGACTAATTGATTAGCCAATGGGCTGATTGATTGACTTATTAAATAATTGCTCACTATATGATTGATAAACGATTAATTGACCAATAGACTGCTCGGCTTGATGGACTGTTCGACTGATTGATTGATGGATTGAACGACTGAGTGTATCAAGTAAATGACTAAATGTCAGTAAAAGAAATTGACTGATTGATTGGACAGACTCATTGACTGGCTGACTGATTGATTGGCTGATTGACAGGCTCATTGACTGGCTGACAAATTATCTGATTAATATACCCTCTGACGAAACGATTGACTGACGATCAAAACGATTGACTGACTGATTATAATTCGATTGACTCACCCATTAGCCAGCTGATTGACGGAGAGCAAACTTAAAGCACAAACAGTTATTCAATCAACTCAAGGCGACAATTGACTGATTGATTGATTGATGCCATTTGCGCAATTTGGCGATTCTTACTTGAAAAACTCAACGAAAGCGCTCATCTCTATGCATCAACCACAATTGCCAAATGGAACAGAGTCTGACTACGCTCTGTTTGTATGTATGTGTGTGTGTGTGTGTGAGTGTGTGTGTGTGTGTCTTACCATGTGTATACAGTTACAATTACAGCTACAATTACAGTTACAGCTGCAGTCGGCAGCCAGCCGTTGGCTGCCAATGTTTTTGTAGCCTGTTTGCTTCCATCGCCCACCAGCTGCCCGACCATCCGTCCATCCGTCCAGCTGTCTGTCCGTCTCTCTGTCTGGCTGTCCGAGTGTCTGCTTTGTGCTGTAGCTGTTGTTTGCCTGGGCACACACATAAATGTTTAACTGCAGCCAAGAAGCATCGCGAAACAAATGAAAGCCTTGAGCTCTGTCCCCAGCCAGAGACTCCAGACTCAACAGATCCATTGTGTGATCTGCCGGAAAGCGAAAATTGTGTTAACTTTTGGTCAGTATAATTAACAGTGACTGAGAGTACGACAGTGCTGTGAGGAAATGTCAACAGTTGCATGTTCCCTTAACTGCTCTTTTAACATAACTCTAACGGGTAACAGCTGAAAGTCACGTTAACAGTTCTATTAACTTACATAACTCTAACAGTTAACAACTCAACGTTCTCTTAACAGCTGTACTAACATTGACACAACAGCTAACAGCAGTATATTCTGTTAGCTACTATAATAATATTACTGTAACAGCTAACAGCAGAATGTTATGTTAACAACGTTGATAACATTACTGTACCAGTTAACAGCTGAAAGTCGACGGCTCTATTAACAGAGATATAACAGCTAAGAGCTGTATGCTCTGTTAACAGCTCAATTAGCCTAACTCTTACTGTTGCTTACAGTTTCATGTTCTGTTAACAGCTCTATTAACTTAGCTCTTACTGTTACCACTTTCGTATTCAGTTAATAGCTCTATTAACATAACTGAAACAGTCAACAGTTTCATATGCTGTTAACAGCTTAATTAACATAATTCCAACAGCTAACAGCCACAGCTACTGTTGACAACTCACTTAAAATTACTCTAACTGTTAACCCATAACATTCAGCTGTTAAATTATTCATTAAAGACGATTATTGGGTTTCAATTCATCCAAAGCCTACAAATAATTACCTAATTTAAACAAAACTCTATAATATGGAATGGCAGAGAGCAATTTGTTATCTCATTACATTTTGTTATCTCATTACACGCGCTCGGGCACTTTGACACCCCGCGACAAGCCCCCAAACACCCATCGGCCAACACTTTCCAAGCGCTAGAGGCAAACATTGAGCATTACACCTATTTAAGCAGCTCATTCTGAAGCGAATACTTCAAGCACTACGAGAATGGCTCGGAATGGTATATTGTATATATATGTGTGTGAATGTTGATACGATAGGATATCGAAAAGTGTATAAAAGCTTAAAGGCCCTTTAATCTGTTGTACTCTTAACTTTTATTTATAGTATTTGATTTGCTGCTGTTTTGGCTTACGCATGTTGTATAGGTAGAGTCATCCATATTGTTGAGGCTACGCTGAAATCACCAATCTATCATCTGTTGAACTTCTTATATATGTTTCAATTTTTGTTTTTATTTAATATAACACAGAAGTGGAAGCTTATTTCATACAAATAAACCATATTTCCAAGGCCATACATCAGTCATCAATCAGGCAATCAATCAACTCTGTATGTTAGAAATATTTTTGTATTATTTTTTTATTATTATTTTTAGTTTCATTCAGCCCTATTTCATTCCAAGAAACCATATTTCTATTTCTCTATCAGTCATCAATCAATCAGGCAGTCAATCAGGCATTCAATCATCAATCAGCTCTTTGTTTAATATTAATTAATTTTTGTAGATATATATTATATATTAATATGTATGTATATTCGTAGTTCCCTTCATTCACATTTAATTCAATTAGCCCATCAATCATTACTCAATGTGCTTCAATCATCACTCAGTCAATCAATCAATCGGCTTTCGCTCTTTATCTACATGTGCATTATTTTCCTTTACATTCCGTCAATATTTAACAAATCTATAATCACGTTTCTCCTAGCGAGTGTTCACTGTACTCACGCTCTGCCGTTCGATTGCTCGCTTCAATTGTTTGCACAGCTCAACTTTAAGTGTTGCCTAGGCTCGCGCGCGCCTCACACACACATACACACACACACACACACACGTTGGCAAGGTGTGACCAGGACAAGGGCTCAAAGGTGTGACCAGAGCGTGCCCGACGACCCAAACTGCAGGCAGGCAGGCATTGCTATGTCCGCTACAGCAGACATCATACGTATATCATCAATCACAGTGCGACTTATGCCGCCCCATGTGTGTGAGTCTGTGTGTGTGTCTCTGTGTGTGTTTGTGTGTGTGATAATGATGAGCCCCTAGTCAAACTATTGGCTCAGCTAGAGGCTAGCTGTTTAGTCAGGCATAAGATCGTCAAGGCTGCCAGCGATAACCTTTAAATTGCTGTCCACACACACACACACACACATAGCAATCGCTGTTCAAACATATAAATGCCAGTCAGTGGAAAAAAGGCCAGCAACAATGCAGGCGAACAAAAAAAAAGCTAAACTAGAAAATTGCAATCGAATCGAAACGACTGCGAAATACACTGTAAAGACTAGAGTAATAGCTATATATACATACATAAGTATATACATATATATAGTTTATATAAATCAGCTAATAAGCTATATATGTAAACTCTATATTGGCTTAGATCTAAATATATTTATCAACTCCAATTGATTAATTGAAGAGTTAAGAGGGCTCTAGCTTCATGTGAAGGCAAATTTAAAAGGAAAACTGTTTGTAGTCTAGGTGGAATACCCTACTTTCAAAGAATCAGCTAGCTGGGCATATGGCTGAAATAAATGTTGATGAATGATCGCATCTATATTCAGCTTGGGTTTGAATTTGGATACGAATTTGGATTTAAATTTAGCTCGATCGAGCGAGCGGAGGATACAAATTCAATAGATTTTGAATACAAATTCGGAGCAATACATCCAAAAACTGTAAGCCCAAGCTCTCAAACTGTAATTGAAGCGGAAGGGAAAAATTTAGAAAATTTGAAGTAAATCTAGAATCTAAAATCTAAAATCTAAAATCTAAAATCTAAAATCTAAAATCTAAAATCTA
>NW_022046535.1:16114-26114 GCF_001654015.2 Drosophila navojoa
AATCTAAAATCTAAAATCTAAAATCTAAAATCTAAAATCTAAAATCTAAAATCTAGAATCTAGAATCTAGAATCTAGAACCTAGAATCTAGAATCTAGAATCTAGAATCTAGAATCTAGAATCTAGAATCTAGAATCTAGAATCTAAATTCTAAAATCTGAAATCTAGAATCTAGAATTAAGAAGCTGATTTATCAACTTTGAAGTCAAAACTCAAACTGTATAAATATACGTATACTTATTTATTTATTTATATACAGTCGATTCCCAAAAATGAGATTTTCTTTTCGATTTACACAGATGTTTAAATTATCGAGAATAGATTTTTTTAAGGACATAGATTTTTTCGCGATATTTCGCGATTTTGCGTACAAATTATGGAGATTCAATTGTATTTACTTAACTGTAGTCCATTACTTACTCTATATTACAACCAGCCTTTACTGTTAGCACCTACCTATGCCTCATTCATGCCAAGCCAATATGCTCTATTGCATGCGCGCGTACAGTGTATCGAAATAGAGCAGAGAGCAGAGCAAATGGGACAAAATGGCAGGCCAAGTCGCACAGGTGCCGCTGGATGTCGAGGCGATTGTCACTTTGCCGCCTGCCACAGCCAGAAGACCCATAGTATGTGTGTGCGTGTGTGTGTGTGTGTGCTCTCTAAACGCTGCTGGCACATAAACACATACACACACACACACACACATGGAGGCAAGTGCACTGAGATAAACCACCATAAATCTGTTGCCATCATTTTAAAGCGATTACTACAAATGGATGTGCACACGAGCTGAGGTGGGTGTGAGAGAGAGAGAGAGAGAGAGAGAAAGAGAGAGGGAGAGGGAGAAGAGTGGGGGTACTGGTAGAAGAGGGGCCAAAGGTGTACGGGGGAGAGTTCTGCTGCAACGATGGTGACGATGACAACAGCAAAAAAAAAAAAAAAAAAGGAGGAAATTTCAACAGATTGCCAAATGTCGAAGATGGAATGCGCTAGCAATAGGGAAAATAGAAAGTGATAAAGTGCAAAATAGTAGTAGATTGGAAAAGCAAAATATACAAGAAATAATAATGCACACTGGACTACAAATAATAGTAGGAGACACAATAGTAGTAAATCGCAAATGAAGTAAAGAATTCGAAAATATTGCAAAGCCTTAATAAAGTAGTATAACAGAAAATAGTAGTAGATTTGAAAAGAAAAGTACAACAGAAATAAATTGTATATTAGGATTCTGGAACTAAGTAGTAGATCAGTAAATAGTAGTAGATTTGAAAAAAGTAGTATGAGACAAATAATAAAGTAGTATATCAGAAAATAGTAGTAGATTTGAAAAGAAATTTACATCAACAAAATTTGATATTAGGATTAGAGAACTAAATAGTAGTTCAGTAAATAGTAGTAGATTAGAATAAAGTAGTGGGCGACACAATAGTAGTAAATCGCAAATGAAGTAAAGAATTCGAAAATATTGCTAAGCCCTAATAAAGCAATATATTAGGAAACAGTAGTAGATCTGTAAATAGCAGTAGATTAGAAAAAAGTAGTAGATTTGAAATTCATAATGAATCTCAAAAGAGCAATAAAGAGTCTACTACAAAAGAGACTACTTTTGTAGTGCCATAGCTTTCAAAAAGGTAGTAGTAATGATAATAAATCAGAAAGAAATTATAGATCCAAATAAAGTAGTATAAAAAAAAGAAATTATAGATCCAAATATAGTAGTATAAAAACAAAAAGTACTAAAAAAATGGTATCCAAATATAGTAGTAGAAAAAAACAAAAAGTACTAAAATAAATTGTATCTTTGTATATCCTATATCGTGGCTCACCCAATAGTAGTGGAGCAGCAAGCTCCAGTAGATGAAAAAGTAGTAGATCATTATTAGTTAATTGTAAAAAAGTAGTGGGAAAATAACAAGTAGTAGATCATAGATAGTAAGTTTAAAAATAGTTGCGTATTAGAAAAAAGTAGTAGAGATATACAAAGTATTAAATGAATTTGTGAATTAATGAGTTAATGAGTCAATAGAAGTAGATGAGATTATAAATAATACTACAAAATAGTAGTAAATCTATATGTAAACTTCATCAACTACATGCCAGAAGGGATCTAGATTATCTGGAAGGTATATAGATGGAATATGGATAGCTGTAAGTCTAGATTGAGTGAAGCTGAACTACGATGCTTAGCATACTAAATATGTATAGGAATATATGTATATAACTGTAATATAGATATATTAAATGCTCTTACATAAGCTCCTTAATACCATCGAAGAGAAAACCTAAGTAGATCGAGTACAGCTCATCCAAACACATCAAAGAGTTAGACATGGGTACGACTGCTTGATTAAAGACACTATGTGATTACCTTTTAAGGAATTATGATGCAAATACGTATATGTATGCATGTATGTGTGTGAATAGCTCCTTTCAGGACATGTGATATGACAATAGCATGCATAACTCTATGCTAGGGTATTCAAAGAAAAGCGGCGAGGAAACGCTAACGGTATAAGTATATAAAAAGCGTGTGAAAACACAAGCCAGCAAACGTATGAATAGCAAAGCAACACACACACACACACACTCATACAGTCCCGCCATGAATATGTGACGTCGAGCTGCGATTTTCTCTGTGGCTACTCCAACTCCTCATGGAAGAAGAAGAAGAAGGAGAGGCAGAAGAAGAAGAGCAGCTGCACTTCACAACAGAAGAAAAAGCAAAACAAAATAAAGGGCAGACAGACAAACAAAATAGTGAAACGAAGCACACAGAGAGAGAGAGGGAGAGAGAGAGAGAGAGAACGAGAGAGAAATGTGAGAGTGAGTGAAAGAGAGAGAGAGAGAGACAGGGAATAGGAGAGTCGCGAGTAAATTGCTTTGGCTAGCAACACGCGCCAAAAATGTGAAGCACGCCGATTGCGGCATTGCCCCATAGAAACACCAAAACAGGGTGACCAGGCCACACACACACAGACACGTTTAAGGTGACCAGATGCGACATAGAACCTAAACTGACTCAGTTGACCTAAACTGACTGAAAATATATATTCCTCCACTCCACTCCTCTATGATCCACTCTAAAAATCATTTATAGACCTCACTGTGCCAGGGATCGATTCACGTGTCAAACGGAACGAACTGAGATAGATAAAGCTCTTACCCAATTGGCACATTCCCCATAGACAGCTATGCAAGTATGTATGTATATCTGTTTTTGGTCAATTAATGGGTCAATTGTAAATTAGTTGGTTAATTTTGTCATTCAAGGTTTCGCTGTGAAAAAGTACAGCTCTACTCTATTCTCAATTCCCACAGCAAATGAGGGTAGACTGGGGAACAAATGGACAGACGAATGGATTGACAGATGAACCAATGGAACGGATGGATAGGTCTAATGATGGTCGAACGGATGGATGAATGAACAGTCCTACGGGTGGAGAAATGGAGGAACAGACAGAGAGATGGACCAACGGACGGCCTGAGAGACTGACTGACGGATGTGTAGATGGAGGAATGGATAGCCCTACGGATGGAGGGACGAAAATTTAGAGCAGACCCACGGACGGACGAATGGTCTGATGGAATGACGGACGGATAGAGGGATGGACAGCTCTATGGAGGGTCTAACGGACGGACGGACAGTTGGAAAGTGGTGCGATCTGACAGACTGACGGACGGACGAACTAACTGGAATATTGACGGACGAGCAGATGGATGAGGCCCTATGAAAAGACGGACAGACAAATGGACAGACAGACGGAAGATATGGATATGGAAAGTTTGACGAACGAATGATTTTAAGAATGGACGAAAGGATAGATGTACGGATTGAGTGATGAATGGATAGCAAAAGGAAACAGGGACAAAGCGAATAAGCGCCAGGCACTACGGGAATAAAGAAAGGTCACCCTGTATATTACAAGCGTACATGGACACACGATGCCAGAGGCTTTTAGTGTATATGTAATGTACACAGATGCATATATATGTACATATATATATATTTTAATATATGTATGTATGCATGCATCTGTATGTGGTGGCAATTGATGTGTGACGCCTGTTGTGCGGCGCAAATGAAATTTAATGAGCCAATTTAAAGTTAGCGCCATATTTATAAACTCGTATCTGAATTGCAATTAATTGTCTGGCTGGCAGACGTTACCTGGTCAAGTAATCTTTAATTGAGCCATGCCCAGCTCTGTGGGTATATGAACCGATGCATCGTATGTATGTATATATGGATATTTATATATCTATGAATTGATATATGTATGTACGTATGTATATGTATTTATTTGATTTTTATTCGTATCTGGCTGAAAGGCAGCTCAAAGGATTTGCGAAAAAGGACGAAAATTTGTCGCTCATTTCGCAGCTCGTTTATCTGAGCGCATTCCAAATTTGCTTCAAATGAATGCGCTCGCATTCAAATGGATGACAAATGTTGCCCATACTGAAAAATCAACAGCAACAACAACGACAGCAGCAGTTGCAGCTGTAGCAGGAGTAGCAGCTGTAGCAGGAGTTGCAGCAGCACCAACAACAGCAAATGTTGTTGAATAAGCAAAGAAGAAGAAAATGAGTCGCCTGGGCTGCTAGAAAATCGAAATACTCTATTAAGATGTATGCTCGAAGGATCTATATATATATATATATATATATGTATATTCAGTAGAATCCGATCGTAAGGATGTTCAAGGGATCGACGATTTTACGCCGTTATAACCAGAAGATGCTAGACCCAAGCAGATATTTCTTAAAAGTTTGGATCAGTCAAGGCGTAGAGTTTTCGTCGCAATAACCGAACGAACCCTATAGAAGAAGTCGCTATAACCTGATGATAATGTATTCTATATGATATCTATGTATTTGAATTATATAATACATAGATCTCTAGCGTTACTTACCCCAACTAAGGTT
Source organism: Drosophila navojoa (assembly GCF_001654015.2). Next base: position 21,047 of record NW_022046535.1, read on the forward strand.
ATAACCAGATGATAATGTATTCTATATGATATCTATGTATTTTAATTATATAATACATAGATCTCTAGCTTGCCCCAACTAAGCTCATGGTTCCCAATATGTGTTTTTTTTTCTAACTTGCCACGCCTCCCATAGGCGCATCTATATCGTTTCTTGAACTATTTGAAGCAAGTCACTTAGCAGTCGAAAGACTTTGTTGACTCTACTCGATCTACGCGCCTCTACCGGACCTGATCCCAATTCCATTTATCTTTGTGTCAGTTGACTTGCTGAGGCTTTCCTAATGCTAGACTTGGGCAACTTAAATTACATAACTGGATATCAGCTAACGAATCTTCAAATATTCCATGAATTGCCTGAGTACGGTTCCCAGACGAGGCACAGTTTGCATGATAATAACTGATCCCCAACTCAGATTAGCTTTGTTAGCGATTAAATGCATCACAATCAAATGACCAAATGTCATTCAAAACTTAAACAGCTGCAGAAATATATATATAGCTAGCGGAAGTATTATCGTTCTTGCCTGGTCCTTAAATGGTTTGGAATTCATTCATTGCATTCGTATGCGACTCGCAACAGAAAGCTGCATGCAGCAGCAAATAGCTGGTATGCCCCCGACTGTAGTTAGTGCCCAAGCAGCAAGGCGAAGGCGAGGCTAGACGGTGGCGAGGCGAAGCATCCATACAACATGCTCATCATTGTCGGCATCAGTCAGCGGGCACACGCTGCACGGCAAATTGATTCTATGCAACGCCCGAGCAACAAAGTGTCCCAATGTGGTTAGGATGCCCAGCTGCCAAAGAGAGTTGGAGCTGAGCGGGTAGGTGGTAGGGAAGGGGGGGGGGGGGGGGGGGGGGGGGGGGGCAGCAGCGGGTGCTGGATAGACGAGCGGTCGGGCAGCCGGACAGCGTTGGTTGCATTTTGGTGGGCAATGCCAGGTGGCGCGGTTCCCAGCAGTGGTTGGCTCTGCCACACAGCGATTGTCCCGGCCAACCGGCTCCGCATCCTTGGATCTGGCCATTGCCCATTTTGGCGTGTCTTTGGGACAGAGCTCTGGCAGTGCTTATGTTTGCATTCCTTTTTGGCATTTTTGCACTTGAATAACTTTGAAATATGGGATTAAATCGTCTCTTACGGGATTTTCTCGATTACAGCTATCATGGCGGGCGGGCGGACTAGACGAGGATGCTGACACGGGCATGGGCATGGGCATGGGCATGGGCGTGGGCGTGGGGCATGGATAAGGTCAGCTAGGCGAGGGTCGCCAGTGAACCTGAACTCTGGCACCCATTCACTAAAACACCCTCCTTCTCCTTCTCTCACACTGCCCTACAACGCTTCGCTGACCTCCTCCCACTCGCTAACTCGCTCGTGCTGTCTGTGTGTCACGTCTCTCCACTCGCCGCCGCCTTTAAACTGGACGGCGGCAAGCAGTAAAACAAAGCTAAGCTTAGCCGCACACACAAACACACACACACACAGACATTCACACGCGCGCATACATATGTAATTGCACTGCTCGCACATACGCGCGCCATTGTATATATTTGCACTGCTCAGACACACACACACACACACGCGTGCGCTGCTTGGACAGCTGTGAACTTTTCAGTCGCGACGTCGCTTTGTAAAGCATTGCCAAATCTGCACACAAACAAATCGCGCAACATACTCGCTCTGACATTTTTGGAGAGTGGGAGACAACAGACAAGAAGAGCAGCCGACTGGGAGAGTTAAAGCTTTGGAGAGTGGGAGAGTGGGAGACTGGGAGAGCGGGAGAGCGGAATAGAGACGACTTTAAGCTGCCAGCCGTATTGACGCACTTATTGAAACGTTAAGAGCAAAACGCAACAGCAACAAAAACACAAAAACAACAACAACAACAACAACTGCTCGCATCAACGTTTATGCTTATGAAGCCAGCAGCAGCAGCAACCAATATAATAGCTCTTCAAGCCGGTAGTACCGCTGCTGCTGTTGACAGCGACGCCGACTGCACGGCCACAGAAGTAGGCAACCGTTTTTGACACAGCGCATGCAAAAGTTCTGCAGCGACTTTTTGCTCTGCGCTGCGGCTTGCCTGCTGCACTGTGGAGCAAAACTGATTGTTTGTGCATAGAACTGAAATGATTGAATATTGATTAGAATGAAATTGATATTTTCTTCTTTTTTCTTTCTTTCTTGATAATGCTGATATTATTATTATAAATTGAGTTTCAATTCAAACTCAGATGAATAGGAAATGAAACCATGAGCTATGATATGTGTGATCTGACAGGTGCTTGATTCTTTTGAATCTTTCTTTTGAATATGGAAGGATGAAATGTAAAAATGTAAAGGTAAGTAAAGGTAAGTGATGAAATAATGGCCTTTTAATTGAAGTCCAAGATGTATTTAAAATATTTGGAATAACATGTTTTTTCCAATGTTAGCTAATAAAAGTAGCTACAGTTTGAAAATAATATTAAGATATCAGTTTATTCAAGATTTTCGGCCTCTGTTAACTTCCGATAACATTTCATATATAAATAGCAGCAATGCCATGTTTTCAGCACTGCTTAGACTCATAGTTCCTGTTAAGTTAACAGAAATATTTATCCATTTTTTACACAATATTGGACAACATTTGTTTAAGTTAAGGAAATAACATTCTCATGCACATACAACATTCTTTTAACTATGTTCCACATTATTACAGAAATCAATAACATAGAAACGAGCGCCACTGTTGCTGCAAACATTTGATGTTAATGACAATGTTAGCGCATTTAACAGTAGGACTCTGTAGCTACCTGCTAACCACTGTACACTGACTGCTGCGGACATGCTGCCAACTGCCCCATTTAACCACCCACGTTACCAACACCGCCCTCCACTCCCTGCCCATCAGTTTTCTCTCCTTCTATATCCTCACCCCGATTTGCACCATTCAACGATCCACTCGATGCGCTGCCTGCGGCGGCAATGAAAATAAATTTCCAACAACATGACGACTATGAGGCGAGACGTGGCACAAAGTGCTACATGCTAGCCACACACACACACATATGTCTCTGAGTGTATGTGTGTGTGTGTGTGCAAGTGCATTTGCCATTTTGCCTGTTAAGTCAACACAATTTCAAATTTAGGTTTTTATACAAAAACCAAGAGAGATATAGAGAGTGAGTGAGTGAGAGAGAGAGAGAGAGAGAGAGAGCTGCAATCAGCAGCTGTTCGCATCCTTGACTGGCTTTGCTTTCTTTACGCTTTCGCCGTTGCTTTCACTTTGCGTTCTTTTTTTTTTGATTCTCTTCAATTTGCAAATCGTTTGGCCGCACCAATTACCGTTTGATCAGTGGCGCACGGCCACGCCCACTGCTAACACTAACTGCCTCTTCATAAACTGTTGACACTTCTTTCGTTTCCCTTGAACGTCGGGCAATAATTAAGCTTCAACAGTGAGTCCTTCACACACACACACACGCACACACACACACACATGTGCTGCTCGACTTAATGAATACGAGTGCTTAGCGTGGGGGTGGCTGCTGGCGGTGCGGGTGTGTGTGGCAAAAAGCCGGCACGTCAAACACTGCAAATATTTATGCCATCGCGCGTCGGCATCAAAATGCAAATGTCGCACGGCCTAAACGTTGCCAACGCCATGGAGCAGCGACCCGGGACGTGAGCAATGCGTTGCCGCTCGCTGCTGATTGCACGCGTCACGACCGCCACACCACCAAGCAGTCACCCTTTGCATACCTCCCCCCCACCCCCACCACAGCCGTGTCATCCGCCTTGCGCCCGGCTCCATTCGCCTTGCTGCAAGTGTTGAATTGCAAATGTGTCAATTGTCAACTTTCTGACTGCCAAACGGAATATCAGTAAGCCCCCTCCACACACACACACACACACACACACACACGCACATAGACAGACGTCACTCGTGTTTTTTTGGTTGTTCGTTGTTGTTTTTGTCCCATTTGTTGCAATTTCTTGGGCACTTTTCTTATTCTTTGTCTGCAATTAACGCTGCAATTTGTTCAACAACCCAACTACGCCCCTACCCCCGCCCACACCCCCTCCCTTGTGCCATAAATCCAACTGGGGAGGGGGCTGAGCTGCCTCTGATGCCAGTTGACAAGATTTGGCTTCGGTTTTGCAGCCATTTGGCAACAATTACACGACTTTTGTTTGCCACTTTTTATGCTCGCTTTGACTTGGCAATACCCTCGATCTGGTATCCACTATCAATGGGGTAGCACTCACCTACACATTCACTTATATTCACATCAATTCAAATAGTGAAAGAGGCCTTGATTGATGACTGATTGTAAATGCAAATTGAAGCCCATGAAGACTTGCTTCTTGACTGCTCCATGATTGACCGTCCAAATGATTGACTGCTAGCCTACTTGAGTGATTGATGGATCAGTCACAGCGCCACGTGCTTAGAGCTTGTTAGTAGAAAGCCACATAGCATCAACATACAATAATACACATACAAAATCTCAATTATGCCTCTTTGATTGACGCCCTAAATGATTGATTGGTTGATTGATTCATGCTTAAAGCCATCTTTTAGAGCTAGTCAACTAAAAACCTTATACAAATAATATATTAAAGTACAGTCACATCTCTTTGACGGCCCACCTCAATGATTGATTGCCTGTTTGATTGATTGATAGATTCCTGGTTGATAGATATAACCAGGCGGTAGAGCTAGGCAGCTCAGTGGCTCATATTATCTGTATATAAGAGCTCTGTAATCAAAAGTTTGAATGATTGACTGATTGATTGATTGATAAATGCATAGATTAAGACTGCTTGAAATGCAATAGATAGAGCAAATATTTCGAGATAGGTAATTGAATGCAATCAAACTTATTTGAGTGAAAGACTGCATGATTGACTGATTGATTTGTTGATTGTCATTAGAAGAGTATGGCATTAGAGCTAGAAAGTTTAATATTTCATGCGACTGGAGAATACTTTTTTGAAGGACAGCCAGAATGATTGACTGATTGATTATTGTCTAGAGCAATGAAAATAGCTAGAAATGTATACGATTGATTGAATGATTCCT
>NW_022046536.1:0-11299 GCF_001654015.2 Drosophila navojoa
CGCTGCAGTGTTGGCGATATTATGAGAACTTATTTGTGGAATAATTTAATTTCTATACGTACGATCGTAATGAAACTTTCAGAACGTAATCATAATGTTTAAATGTATGTTTATACCGAAGCACAAGTCTGTAGTATTTGATTACGACGTCTACAAAGATGAGGGTGAGGGTGTGGATATAGGGGCGGAGGGTAAATTTTAACAAAAACGACTTAATATATATTTAAAATTTGGACACTATAGCTTTAAAGATGTGGGAGATATTATTTTTTTAACTGATTTTCGATAAAAAATATCGGATTGAGTTATCGTTTTTTAGTGATAAGCTCGATATGCGCGCGCTATATACGGACATTTCTTATATCTTCTGAGATTGACGCGTTCATACATACGGACAGACGGACGGACAGACAGACGGACAGGGCCAAATCGACTCAGTTTATCGCCCTGATCAAGAATATATGTACTTTATGGGGTCTGCCACGCCTCCTTCTGCCTGTTACATCTTAACAAAACCATTATACCCTGGTTTCCCATTTGCAATGGGTTCAGAGTATAAAAAGTTAAGTTGAGAGGTGTTACAGATTGGTGCATACGAACGGACGGAACTACAAACAGATGGACAGGTTAATATCGACTCGGCTGTTATTCCTGGTCAAGAGTATATGTATATGTACATATATAATATATATGGTATCCGCCTACTCCAGCCTGTTGCACACATTTAAACAAAGGTTTGACGTACCGAATGGGATTCTGAAAATAAAATAGCCTTATCTGATCAGGCTTACCAGATGCGAAATGAGGCTTTGTCGGACACTTGAGTATAATTCCGATATCGGAAAGTACTTGAGAGAGGATTACTACTCAAAGTAAAAGTGTATTTTAAAAAAATGTATCTATCTTCTATGTCAGAGTTGAAAAAGAACAAAGGTCTTGGAACAGAGATATTTCATCAACTAATCAATACGTGTTTTTATTTATGTTTGATATGAAGTCGAGAGCTAATATCCTATGTCATCTATGGCAAAGCTGTACTTGCATGGCTATGTTGGTGGACCTGGTGACTTAGGGACTGGTGCGATTTGGATCTGTGTATTCTGACTTTAGGGCTCAAAGGCAATTGCTGTAGAAAAAACCACTAGATTTACGCTGTAATCTTGGAAAGTCTACAGCAGAGCGGGCAAAATATTTGCAGACAGTGAAAGGATTTAAACGTGAAATCCCATAAATCCAATTTACAGAAAGCTGCATATCGGCCAATGCATGGGAATGGTTAAAGGGTAGAGGCTATAGGGTAGCGGGTAAAGGTAACGGGTTAGGGTTTCCAGGAGACTAGCCCATGAGCGTGCAATGCAAATTTAATGAAATCTCAATTGAAGGCGAACTAAGTTGCTCCTGTGCTACCTGAGATACTGTTGTCATGGTAGCTGCTGCCTCTGCTGATAGTCATCGAAGAGGAGTGACGGCTAGAGATGCACAACCTTGCTTGCGGATTACCGCAGATCCTCTAAGCCTTTGACTTTTCCTGCTAAGCGATCGTAAAACGTGGGTTATGTATTTATGGCCCCCGCATCCACCCATCCATGGCTGCTGCCCGGTCACAGTCCGGTCAGAGTCCGAACAACTTTACCAACCTGGCTGGGTGCGGTTTAATCCGAGACCACCAAAGAGATCATGGCGCACTTATTTAATCTGCTCAGTTGGGTGCAAATTGTTTCCTAAGCGGGTAGCTGACCTTAGCATACCTTTGGGAAGCGGATAATCCTTGCCATCGCTGCTTGGCGGGATTAGCATATCATTTTGAGTGAAAATCCAAGTAGACCAGCCAGAAGCTTTGTTCGTTTGTTTGGCTGTTGTTGGTAATCGTGGAAAAGTCAAAGGCAAAAGCCAAATGAAACAAAAATGACTAAAAATCAAAATCAAAATCTAAATGAGAGAAATTTACAAAACTTGCACTACCTGTTTACCGACTACCTGGCTTTCGAGTTCGACTTCCAGTCAGTCCGGGACCCCGTCTCGGAAACCGGCTCAAGTTCTTCTACCTTGTGCCAAGGGATTAAGGTGCGCTGTTTGGTGGGCATGTTGTGCTAATCAATTGATTAGCAGTGCTTTGGGGATCGTTGTGGGAGTGATCGATAATGCTGTAGAAAATATACATACATATATAGAGTGAGTTATTATATATATATATATGTATAGAAAATATGCATAGGTATGTCCTTGAAGAGGGTAGAGATGATGTTTTGTAGGCAATTCGGATGGCGTTAAGGAAGACAAATTTAAAAGGGGTAAACAGAGAGAGGGAGGAGGGAGACGTTAGAGGAAAAGATTACTGAGGCGAGATAGAGGAGGAGGAGGAGGGGGGGGGGGATATAAACATGGAGAGAGATCGGGATCGGGAGAGAGATTCATAGATGGCAGAGAAATGAAATGTAATGAATGGAAAGATAGAGACTTGGGGAGTGAGAAAGAGAAAGATAACGAGGCATAGAGAGAGAAGAGGATCCGGAGATAGAGATAGGGGAGATAGAGGGATAACATGGTGTTAAAGAAGAGAACAGAGAGAGATAAGAGATAAAAACCACTTTAAAATTGTTATATATATACATATGTATGTACATACATATATTACAAGATTAAATATGAATGATTTGAAGGTATTGTTATATCATTAAGATATTGTCAACGATAGAGATTTAACTATGACTACTACTAGTTCATATTTCAAATTAAAAACATATCTTCATGTTATAAAGGAAAACGTAGTAAAATTTTAAATAGTGTAATTATGTTATGTATACATATGTATGTACATACATATATCACAAGATTGAATATGAATGATTTGAAGGTATTGTTATACCATTAAGATATTGTCAACGATAGAGATTTAACTATGACTACTACTAGTTTATATTTCAAATTTAAAACATATCTTCATGTTATAAAGGAAAACGTAGTAAAATTTTAAATAGCATTTATATGTTAATTAAAATGAAAATAAATATAGTATATAAATGTACATTAAATAACAAATTTGTAAATTAACTTACCTTTTCAGCCCACACTAACATTACACTCCAGTATTCATGAGTAAAATTCTTTATATATAGTTTTTCAAAGAAATTTTCGATGTTTTGAATTGATTTTCCCGCAATATTTTCTGTAAAAATAGAAGAATGGCTTATATAAATTATAGTATACACTTCTTGTCAATATTTGATCAAGCTTATTTAAGCAAATAGAATTATAGCTTTGTAGAAAACACAATGCATAAGTACTCACAAGAAATTATATGACTTTAAAGCAATTTTGTATGGTAACCGAAGTGCAGCAATTATGGATCAGATGAAATATCAAATCTCATATATGCTTCGTTTGGAACATCGCGTAAGACGGCAGCAATAGATAAATCACATCAACAGCATGGCGTACGAATAATAATTTAAAGTTTGCGAGGGAGATAAATAAAAAAGGATGTATTAGCTATACTTGCACACATATATACATACATATATACATATGTAAATATAAGTTTGCTGTTCAAAAGCTCGTCTTTTTGCCATCTTTGAATTATCTTTGGATCGTCTAGAAAACGAATTTGCCATATCAAATTATTACCTACTTATATCTCCAATTATCTTGATTCACTTTATAATATTTAGTATTAATTAATTACGACTTGCCTGACAATGCAAAATGCTTAAAAAGTAAAGATGACAATTCTAACTATCTATTGATGGAAAAATCTGTGATTATATAATTTAATCGATTATGTATATCGATTAGCAACGTAAGTAAGTAGTGCCAGATCTCCACAACTTTTATGCAAAAAACTATTTAATTGTTTATTATCTTCGCAGCAAATGAGTTGATCTATTTTCAAGAAAAAAAATGTATATAAATATATGTATGTATGTACATATATTAATCAAAATAATAATTTTTGCTGGCACAGTTCGTAGTTGCTCGCTCACACAAATACATACATACATACACAGGGCAGCCTGCTGCGACTTCAAAGAAGCCAATGCACACGCATACGCACATACACACGCACGCATACACACATAGCAGACGAGCGTGTGTTAAGGGCAGTTAGAGCAAGAGCGCGAAAGCAGCTCAGCCGACTTCGTCGTCGTTGTTCTTGTCGCTGTGGTGCTCCGTGGTGGTGTTTGGGCAACGCCCCTTTAAATACAGTTATTTCATTGGGCCGCGACCACAAATTTATTAGTTTTTATTGTTATTGTATTGATATTTGAATTATGCGCGCCGCATTGAGACTTTTCCCCTGGGCTTTTACACGACGACTTGTGTATGTATGAATACATGTGTTTATTATTTATTTTTATTAAAGATTTGTGCCTAAAAGCCTTTTTTTTTTTAATTCTATGTAGCATGAACGAGATTAATTGTGTTGTAATTGCTAAAATTATGAATTTTAGATGGTTAAAATTGAAATAGTAATTTCGAAATTTGAATACAAATTAGTTAGGTGACTTTAATTGATATAATACAAGAACAATTTGAGTACTTTATAAACATTTGGTGTACATAGTATGTACATACATACATACGTATGTATGTTTCTCAAGTTCATCGATGGCTTAGACATACATACAAACATACATATGTATGTACATATGTACATACAAACATACAAAATAAAAATGCAAAATATAATCAACAAACTTTAAGAATGTAGGAGCATTGATATGTTCCCTTTACCTACATACTGATATGTAGCATCATGCCTAAGAATCAGGGTAAAGCCGTAGCCGTAGCCGTAGCCGCAGCCATATGCGCGTTTCAAGCAAAAATACTTATGAGTAAGGCTCGCCCAATTGCTTTGACACACAAACCCACACATAGAAATTAAAACAAAACGCCTATACGGGCGCTGGTAAAGCTAACAACAACAACAAGAATAACAACGCATTGCATTGCACATGAACACATACAAATGTGCGCGCGCACACACGCATACACATACACACATGCACATACGCGCACACACTGGAGAAGAGTATGCGCACGAATGGGAGCGAGCTAATGAGCGCGCGTGAGAGCGAGCGAGACAAAGAGCCGAACGAACGTTTTGTCGATGCATACAGCGGGCAAGCGCGGAGGAAACAACCACCAAGCATGCTGAAGGCGCATGTTGCTGCTGCTAAAAGAGCACAGCACGATTCGCTGCCGGCGTCGCCGTCGCTGCCTGCTGCCGTCATCACTGATTCGTTTTGTACGTTGTTAGACTCTCTCGCTGCGTTTTGAATTCAGTCGACAACGATAATTACCGGTGGTTGTATCTCGAGCGCTGCGACTGAGACCGAACTGACCAAAACAAGCATACGAAGCCCGCGCTCGCGTTTCTCGCCTATCAACCAAAAATACGAACGCTGCAGCAATAGCAACAGCAGCAACAACAACAGTTTCACCAATTTTGAGAAGTGAGTGAGTGTACGAGAAATATAACGAAGCCAAATTCGAATTTGTTGTGCCCGGTTACTTGTGGGTTGCCTCTGAACGCAAATTATTATTGACTATAGCGGCGACTTCGATGTCAGCGCACTGTGCAATTATTAAAGAGAAAACAACAACAGCAACAAGCAGTAGCAATAGCACCAGCAGTATTAGCAGTAACAGCAACAGCAACAGCAACAGCAGCAGCCGCAACAGCAGCAACAGCAGCAACAGCAGCAGCAGTAGCTGCGTAAGCTACACAGACAAGAACACAAACAGCAAACAAATTAATGCAGAGTTGGCGATCGACGCATTAAGGCTATAATTATTTGAACGCATACACGTATTGCGTTTGTGCACCCTATAAAACAATACAAGTGAAAAGCGTGCCATAATTATAACAACAGCAGCAACAGCAACAACAGTAGCAACAGCCGCGGCAGCATCAGAAGCAAAACGAGGGCAGTCTAATAACAATAATCAAAACCGCAAACAAAATCAATAAACGGCAATGTGCGAAAATTGCTAAAAACAACAGCAAAAGGAAAACAAAAGAAAGGAAAAGCAAAGCAAAATACGTCAGCAGTCAGCTAAATCAGCCGCACCAATAACGACAGCAGCCATTAAAATTGCCAACATGATTGACGCCACCTGCAATTATTTGAATCCCTATGCGCTGCCCCAGCCAACAGCCATGCATCAGCAGCAGCAGCTCCAACAGCAGCAGCAACTGCAAATACAACAACAACAGCACCAGCAGCAGCAGCAGCAGCAACATCAACAGCAACATCAACAGCAGCAACAGCAACAGCAGGAGCAACAGCAACCAAGTCATGATTTCATTAGCGCCACATTGCTGTCCGCCTCGACGTCCACCTCCGCCTCCAACTGCGACTCGACTGCTTCCTCTCCGTTAGCATTTTACGGCAAGCAGGGAAATGCATCGCCGACAGTTTCTGCATCGACCGCATCATCGCATCAGGCGGTGCCGCCAATGAAGCTGGAAATGCAATATCCGCCGCAGGCATCATCCACGGGCAGTGCATCGCCCAACTCCAGTTTGTCACAATCGGCCGCTTCCTCTGCATCGGTGTCTCCCAGCATTTTCCCATCGCCTGCGCAGTCCTTTGCCTCGATATCCACTAGTCCGCCAGCCGCAGCCGCCGGGGGCTCCTCCTCTGCCGCCGCAGCAGCTGTAGCCGCAGCCGCTGCCGCCGACCTGGGCGCCGCGGCTGTGGCTAGCGCCTACAGCTGGAATACGGCTGCCTACACAGCGCTGCCAACAAGGTAGGTTCATCCATCCATCCACCCACCTGATTCATCGATACACCTATCATTCCCTTTTGCACTCTCCTCTTTGGGCCACGTTTAACACGCTCTAATTTGTTGCCTCCGTTTTGTTTTTCTCTTTTTGCCGTAGAACTCAATTTCCGTATGCTCAATATGCAACGTACGGAAACGTGGCATCAGTTGGCGTTGCAGCATCGGCGTCGGCCGCGTGGTTCTCGCACCAGGAGCGCCTCTACCAGCCGTGGTCCTCGCAGAGCTATCCGAGCTTCAACTTCGACGACATCGCCTTCCAGACACAGCTTCAGCGTCGCTCCGTGCGCTGCACCTGCCCCAACTGCACCAACGAGATGAGCGGCTTGCCGCCCATCGTCGGGCCGGATGAGCGCGGCCGCAAGCAGCACATCTGCCATATTCCCGGCTGTGAGCGGCTCTACGGCAAGGCCTCACACCTGAAGACCCATCTGCGCTGGCACACGGGGGAGCGTCCGTTCCTCTGCCTGACGTGCGGCAAGCGCTTCTCGCGCTCCGACGAGCTGCAGCGCCACGGACGCACCCACACCAACTACCGGCCCTACGCCTGCCCCATCTGCTCCAAGAAGTTCTCGCGCAGCGATCACCTCAGCAAGCACAAGAAGACCCACTTCAAGGACAAGAAAACGAAAAAGGCCCTGACAGCCGAGGCCAAGGAGCACGCGGCGGCGGCGGCCATCAAGCAGGAGAAGTCCGAGAAGGCGCTCAACGGCAGCAAAAAGGCGCTGAAAAGCACCGCGGCTGCCGTCACGGCGCCAATGCTCGGCGGCAGCAGCAGCAGCAACAGCAGCAGCAGCATGCAATTCAAGCAGGAGCAGCCGGACAGCCTGGGCTACGCACCCTACGCGACAGCAGCAGCAGCGGCAGCCGTTGCAGCCAGCAGTCTGCCACCCCCTCTACCGCCCCTATTCCAGCAGAGTGATCCCAATAGCAGCAGCGGCGCCAGCAGCTACGAGCCCTGGTGCACGGCCAGCACCAGCACCAGCACCAGCGCCAGCGCCAGCAACAACAGCAATAGCAATAATCGTGCCATGGAACATAACCAAACTACCTCAGCGAACGCCAGACCCACATCGGGTAGTGCACCAACTCTATCCAGCAGCAGCAACAGCAGCAGCACCAGCAACACCAACAACAACACCAACAACAGCAACAGCAGCAGCAGCAGCAGCAGCGGCAGCGGCAGCCACAGCCACAGCCACAGCCACAGCCATACGCAGCACTATGCGGCGCTGGCCATGCAGAGCGAGTCGCAGCTGGCCTCAGAATACGGCCTGACCATGTCCGGTTTGGCGAGCGGTGCCAGCGATAGTAGCAGCAGCAGTTGCAATAATCTGAACGGCGGATATTCCGGACTTGTGGGGCCCATGAAGTCCGATTACGTCGGCAACTATCCGGCCGAGTTTGCCAGCGGCTCCGGCTACGGCTATGCGCATCATCATGTCGCCCATGCTCATGCCCACGCTCACGCCCACGCGCACGCCCACAACCATCATCATCATCATTATCACAATGCGTGGACCGCCGCCTATCATCCGCATGCAACCGCCTAGACGGAAGAGGAGATCGTTGCGGCCGGGTACCTTAACTAAATCCTTGTTGTTGTGTTGGTTCAATTGTCAAAAATTAAAATCGAACTAATATTTTAGAATATATATACATACACACATATATATATCTATATGTATATACATATATATATATATATATATATATATATACATATTTTCGATTTTTTTTTTTTTTTTTTTTTTTTTTTAATAGTGCGAAGTATTAAAAACAGCCATAATTCTGCATATATGCAGACCTAATTAATAGACACATACATATATACATAGGAATAAATATTGTGTATGGTCACCCTAAGAACTCATTCTAATCAATCCCGAAGTGTACGAACCTCGACGATATATCCCTAAGTTTTTGTCTCGCTAGTGACCTAAATTGTTGTTGTTAAGCCCATAAAAACTAATATATTTATGTATATATACATATACAGAAACATACATACAAACGTACACGCAAACATACATACGCGTCTGCGTGGGTGTGCATAAAGCATTCAATTCAATAATACACCTAAGAAACATTTTTTTTTGCCTAGGCTAAGTGATTTTTTTTTGCATGTATGTAAATAATCAACCTTAATCCAAAACGTCAAAAACTATATTTGAATTATTTGTTAATTGTCTTTAAGATAAAGAAAAGCCCGTATATATTTAAATATATATGTATATATACATACATATATATATATAAAAGATACAAAACGGAATACCGTAATAAAAAAAATTTGTTTGAAAGTTGAATTGTTTTTTCTTTTTTTTTGTATTGGGACATAGGTTTTATGTATATAGGTGGGAAAGGAATGAATCCCAAAAGGATATCTTAGTGGCTTCAAGATTCATTTAATTTGGTCTATATAGAAATGAAACGAAAGAATAGCTAGACATTTCTTAGCTTACATTCGGATACTAATTTTGATTGGCGTTAATCAAATCTATTTATCTAAGATTATAGTTAGAATTATATTTAACGATCCAACTATGTTGAAGAAACGAGAAAGCATTTCTGGGGCTAACTGGAATTCGTATGCGATGGTAAATTTAGTTTATTTATTTATTTTTTTTTTTTTAAATTCTAATTCATGGAAATTATACCGGGCTACTATATATGTCACGCTTTAATGGGTGAGAATTTGAGCCCTTTTGTACGAGAATATGTTTTAAATTTCAAGTCCTCAGCTTCAGTAGTTCCGAAATGGTATGTTCGAATATGTACAAGGATGATATTACAGATAACGAATATATATTTATATATTTAGTTAATTTCACTTTATAGATTAGAATTGCCAAGATTAGCAATATCATTGTCTTGATTGTCTGAACTCAAACTTAAATATTTGATTTGTGAACGGTTCGAGTGGGTGTGTAGTCCTATATTATCATAGAATCATCTATAAAAATCTTCTATTTAAAGCTAGCAGCTCACATATGCACAGTGCTCTACTTGAACTTCTTAGGCACATGTTGATGGATTTGAAATTTGAAATATCTATACTCGTAAATCACACACAGAATGAGTTAACCCTTTTCTCCGACTACTATTTCTGTGGTCTTTAGGTACTCGGACAATTTACACAATTGAAAAACATTGAAAAATGAATTTCTTGTGTAACTGAATGGCTTTTCAAAGGCTTTACGATCGGGCTATAAATAATGAAAGTTATTCATTAAGTGAATTTGCCGTAAACGTGGCTAAAACGCAGTGCAAAAAGTCTGTATGCAAGTGTGTGTGTTTGGTTTTTTAGTGGCTATGAACACGTCTAAGAGAAAGTGCGAATATATGTTTAGTATATCTACTGACTAAGCAGAGATTTTTGTCTATTTGAAATTACCTCAAAACACATATTCAAAAAATCATTGCGGCTTAAAATTTATGTGCGTTTTTTTATGGACAGTACTTTGACTTCTCACAGCTTAAGCCAAAGGGTTAGAAGAAGTCTCACATATTTCACCATATCTCATAAATTTTGCCTAGGGAATCTTGAGGAAAATTTGAAAAATATTTTGATTTTCCTAACAGAAAACTATAATTTTGTATAAATAAATTGATAATAATATATATCTCTATTATGTATATAAAGCCTAAATTAGATAACAAAGAGTTAGAAAGTGTAAAAGAGTTAAAACCAGGTAAGACCCACATTGTGAATGACTAAATCATGTTTATGCATATGTTGAATTAGTGCTTCGTGTAAGATAGCTTATACGAAAAAAAATTCATACAGACAGTGTGAATAAGCGGTAAACGAGCTGCCACGCCTGTCAGCCCCATAATTAATCATTTACCAAATTGAAATTTGTTGAGCCATTAACTAAACTCAACAAAACCCAACAAAACAGAAAGTCAGAGCTGAAATCTTTACAACTGGCAAAGAAATGTTTAAATATATACAATATGATAATATTGAAGCACTAAAACAAAAATGGGGAGGAAACCAAGTTTTATAAATGTGTTATATAAATTTATACATATCATAGATAATACTAAAACTTGGATTGATTTTTGCATACATGAATGTTTATCTAAATAATCATCTACTCTAACTTTATTTATAGATCTCTATTTTTGAATGAATAGACGTGTGCGGATTATATAGGGTTCTATAAAAAATTTCAAGACTCCAGCTCTTATAAATGCTGAGATCGACGCTTTCATATACTGATAGACGCGCATAGCTATATGGATTTATTCACGAAACAAATATTCTCCCATATCCCAACGTCCCCATTTTGATTCAGTGTATAAACAGTCATGTCCTATCAAATCCAGATCCTTCATCGCATACTTCATCCTGCTGAGCTTTGCCTTCTGATTCCTCAACTGAGCAGAACGATTCTACTGACTGTAACAATACTAAATCAAGTACAATTCTTGCTATCTTCTTTGGGTAATTATACCCTGAACCCATTGAAAATGGGAAATCAGGGTATAATGTTTTTGTGTAAAA
>NW_022046537.1:0-27236 GCF_001654015.2 Drosophila navojoa
AAAACATTATACCCTGATTTCCCATTTTCAATGGGTTCAGGGTATAAAAAAAAACGAATCCCCTTGCACGAACAATCCTTCCATTACTATTATAATCTCTATAGTCTTGGGAACCTGTTGTCGAGTTGAAAGTCTCTGCCTCTTGAGGAAGTCTTTTTTAAGGTCTTTCATTATACATATTCACTATAAAATATCTAGCAAAGCGCTCAAGAGTCTTCCTTAAGGTCTCTCATTAATGGATAGAATATAGCGATTTGTAAAATTTATAACAAAGACAAAGAAACATAGCATATTCCCCCTATTACTACTATCATCTCTATAGTCCTCAATTGAGTTTGCTGCCTTCACTCGTGTGTCGAGTGCGCCTCCTGCCGAATGCCAGTCAATCTTGTGGCAGCTGATTATTGAATATGAATTCGTTGGCTGTGGCCAGATGTCAAAAATCTCATATTTGTAAACATCTTCATTGCGTTGTTGGCGGCAGCTTGTGTCACTTATTCAAGTCGTTTATTGATTCAATCGTGACTTGTTTGTTTGTCAGCCGCGCCAAGCCCATGGCGGGCCAAAGGAGAGAGCGCACGTTTCAGCAGACAGATTGAAATGGCCAAAATTGAGTCGAGCCGGCAATAACCAAACTCAAACTGAGGCGAGCATTCAATATGTTGGGGCAGGGATGGGCGGGGGGCTGAGGTGCTATATGCATGAATGGGCCAGGCTCTGGCCAATGGCTAACTCAGTTATGCCAGGCACTGGCGCTCGAGTTCATAAGATTCTAATATTTGACTTGAACTGGCACGAGAAATAGCAGGAGCAGGAGTGGGGGAGGAGGCTGTCAGCTCTCTTGACAGCAGGACTTTCATCACGTGCTGGCAATGTGCGACTTGACAGGCCTCGGGACGTTCAGGCCAAAAGTTGTTAAAGCCACGCGCAGAGCTGCTTAAATTAAAGGATTATTGCGATATTCCAATAATGAAATCTCTCTCTAAATGCCAAGTACTTTATAATTGAATCGAATGGCTCAAGCTGAGCCATGGCTGTGGTGTGGTATGGCCCAGCAGCTCAGCAGATTCGTGCATTGTCTAAGCCCTGCCAAGAGTCAGTCACCTGATTTACCTGAATTTATGCTCAGATTTAGAGTTTTCAACATTTCAACTGGAACTGCAGAGAAGTCGAGTTGAATCCCTGAAAGCATAAAGTCCATGGACTAGATGTATAAATTAAAAACTTTAACGAATCCAAGAGAGCGACAGAGAAAGAGAGAGAGAGAGAGAGAGTGGGAGGGCCATTTCCTTTTCCGTCTTCTATGAGAGGCAGTCTGACCCATTTAATGTTGGCCAACATCAGCAGAATACTCGAGCAAAATATTACTCATACGCCGTGTCATTCAGCAGTTGGTCAACTGACAAATTCTGTTGTAGATAATTTGGCAAGTTTGCGTTCGCCTGCAGCGAGCAAACAGACAGAGAGAGAGAGAGAGAGAGATGATTAGCATTCAGCGCAGACAGCCGCAAACAGTCCACAAAGGCACGTCACAAGCTCGCCTCACGACCAACTTTGCCGCTATAGAGGGGTGGACGCGAGGGAGGGAGGGGCGCACTGCGGCGAGGTCAGCCGGCGAGAGAAGATGCTTTTTGGTAAAAAGTTGAGCATAATATATTTCACAAGGATTTCGAGTGGTAAATCTGTGCACATGTGCACTGATTGCATTAGACGTAGACGCTGGCTGGGGCTTAGGGCCAGCCGCATGATAAATGGCTTAAAGCTGTGCCCCAGCCAAATCTTTATAAATTATCATATGCACACTATGTAGCATATACACTATATGCTTGCAAGCCCAGTAAATTGAAAACAAAATTGTGGCGTAAAGTTGTTTGTAGGTTTCTCAATATTTATTTTCTCATTTGACTAGTTAATTTGCCATCATTTCATGCATTTCGCGTCGCGTACTTGTCATAATAATCATTATATTGTATTTAGTTCGTCGGATAATACCATTTATGTATATGTATATTTTATATATATAACATGTGTGAAACTTGTCTCTCAGAAGGGGGAGGGGGAAGAGGATTTTGGGGGAGCTGTGTCCGATCGATCGATTCATATCTCTTGCACATTTTATGGTACACATCAGTTACAGATACATATGGTATATATATACATATATACATATGTATCAGTGCGAATATATTTATATATTTATATAATATAATTTTAAACGTATTCAAAACAAATAACATACAATATAATTAATGAGAAATTTGTTTTAGCTCATAATTCCTAGGGACTCACAATATACATATATAAGGGGGGCATTCATTAATTGTAGTATATATATAAATGTATCATATATGAACTATGCATGATTTCTTTGCTGCTTCTGCCACTCTGTATGCATGTGTGTGTGTGTGTGTCTGTCTGTCTGTCCGTTTGCATGCGTGTGAGTAAACAAGAAATCGGATCTAGAAGATTTTGGTGCTGGGAATTTAAGGAACTTAACTGAAGATGGACCACTTGAAGTTCGAGTATGTGTATGTATGTGTGTATGTATGTATGTATGTATATTCGTTAAACACTAAATTAACAAATCTATTTTGCAATTTCAGCTATTCAACTCAATTAGTTTGTAATATGCATGTATGTATATATCTTTTGTATGCATGTATATATGTATATATATATATATATATTTATTTATGTTTTTCCTCTTCTTTTCTTCTATATGTATTTATTTGTTGGTTTATTTAACAAAGATGCTTTTGCCATATGCTTTTCATTTAGTTTACGTTTCATTCGATAATTTATTCTTTTCATGTATATATATATATATATACTTTTTTTTAGTTATTTATCTATTTTTGTTTTGAATATATAATTTAGTTTGATTCACAACAATAACATTTGAATATGCATTTCCGTTTTGCTTGAAGTTAAATTTGAATTGAATTAATTAATTAATGTGTATATATATAAATTGTAAATTAATTTGTTACATAAAGCTTAGTTTATTTTCGCTCTGATCTTTAAATATATATATATATTTATTTATAGTATGGATAGTTTTACAGTTACAGTTGCAGTTGGCTGTCAGTTTATACGATTTGATGAGCTTCAGTTGATCGCTTGGAGCTGCCGTTCGCCAGTGTTGCCAGCTGGCGGTGTTGCAGCCGCAGCTGTTTTCCAACACTAACTTGATTCCGTGCTGCATTCAAATGATCCGGTAAATTCAGCTGGTCTTCTAGGCGGTAACATATCTAGTTAAACGTTTTTCTAAAATATGTATAGTTTTTTCTTTTCAGTGTATCAGAGCTCTATGAATGGGTCTATAGTAGTACGTGTGTGTGTGTGTTAGTGTGTGTGTGCGTTAGCCCGTCGCCTGCGATCCATATTGATATCCTTTCCAGTGGCGTTCGGGTTGACGGATAACTAGATTAGTATTATTCAGTAGATGCTAAACGGGATGCTGACATTTCTTCTATGGATTAACATTTTCAACATAACCTTAAATAATAGTTGAACGATGTTTTGCGAAATTGCTTTTCATTTCTCATGTTTGTCACTTGCGCTTAAAGTATATGTGTATATATATATTTATGTATATGCATATGTATATTTATGTATGTAACATCTGTTTGTTGGTTATAACTATGAACTCGCATTGCTGTATATATGTATGTGTATATATATATGTATATTTGTATGTAAATGTTTGTTATTTTTTAGTTTTATGTTTAACCATTACTCCTATGCATATGTATGGATTGACGTTACGTACGATACGATCCGGCACCGCCTCGCTCGCTTGGTCGCTTGGTTAACATGGTTCATAACTCGAGATGGATATTACAGTGTATATATGTATATATATGTATGGTTAATAATGGTTAGCATGTGGGCTTGTGGGTCTGTGGATTGTGTGGCTAGAGAACCGGAGACTCAACAGGACTCGAGCACAGCCAGCAGCCATGCCGTTCAATCCAGTCCATACCATCACTGATCGTCCATCTGTAAACTCTAGATGTTTCCTAGGCCGCTCAGCACGCGCGTTGATCTGGTGTTGCATTTCCTGTATTTATTGTCAACTAATCATTATTACATATATTCGAGCTGCTCGCAGTGCACGCGATTGGGTCAATCGGGTCCACTGGGAGCATCTCGAATGAAATTATCATACGATGAGAACACGAAAGATAACCAAATACCGGATGTTGAGGCTTGAGTGCTGATGCGTAAAATATACTGTAGAATATATCGCGCTGGAAACCGAACCACAATGCAGTTCACTGGGTGCTCCATCAGTGCTTAGTTGGAGTCCGAGTCCGAGTCGCTGGGCGGCACCGGCGAGGCGGCCGGCTTGGCGGCCACGGCGGCGGGCTCCTCCCGGATGGGACGCGTTGCCGCCAGATACGCATTCGTGGACTCGCCGTGCGTGGTCTCGATGCCAACTCTGGAAAATGCATAAGCATAAGCAACGTGAATAATCGAAATTCTAAGTGGAGTCTCCCCTTCACTTGCACTTACTTGTACTCGTGCCGTGCCAGATAGCGGACGTACTTCTCGGGCGGCTCGTCGGCGTCCGAGTCCTGCACGCTCACGGAGCGCACGGTGGTATGCGAGACCTGCGTGGCGGGCATTGTGAATTCCACGAATGCGTATGGCGCCAATTCGCTCGGTATTTGATCGTACGATGTGAGTGCCATGCGACAGACCAGCTGATGTGTGGTATATGCGCCTGCGGGAGAAGCAGTCAAGTCGAGTGAGCATTAAGTGAAGCAGGGGCCAGAGGCTTCCACTTACCTTGCCCCTCCTTGGGTAGGCGCGGACAGCGCCAGACGATGGCTCGATGATGATGCTCGTACTTGGCCTGGCCGGAGGTCACTTCAATGAGCGACTCCTGCAGCGTGTCCACGGCGCCCAGTATGCGCTCAATGCCCTTGATCTTGCCGGTGCGTCGATGGGCCGACTTGACCGAGCCATATCTGCGCCAAGGCAAGCAAACATTCAGTTGGAACCGATCAATCAGAATTATTCGAGGGTGAGCACGTACCTGAAGTGTTTCTCCACGCGGAACAAGTAGATCCAGCACTCGGGTATGGGGAAACGCACCGAGACATCCTCGCAGGGAATCTGGCCCAGCTTGCGCGATGTGAAGCCGGGCACGAGGATGTCGGCGCGCAGCTCAACCTTGTTGCCGGTGACGCACCAGGTGGCCTTCAGCTGCAGAGGAAGTTCACGATTCTTCGGCGGACGCACACGGAAGCGCAGCAGTTCAATGTAGTTGGCATCTGGCGGCTGGAATCTGTGGAAGATTAGTGATTAGATTATTGGCCACGATCGATTCGCCGTGCGGCTAGCACAGCACATACTTGATGGTGCGTGTGCGTTCGTATTCCTGCTGATTGACAACGCTGTGGAACTCGACGGCCTCCAGCCGAATCCACTCCTCGGTGGCCACGGGTATGATGTCGTGCCGTCCGACCACCTCCTTGCCCTGGCGCCACATGTCGTTGACGCCCAGCTCAATGGTGGGCATGCCCGTGAGGAAGGCCAGGAAGAATAGGCGCACGCGTGCGATTTGCTTCAGGATTTTGCCCTCGTAGTCCTGCTCCACGGTTATCTCGTCGACAGCTGTCACCTGGACCTCCTCCATTTTGTAGGTGAGCGCGCGTTCGCGCAGCGCCGGCAGTTTGAAGAGCGCCTCCTCAATGCACACCGAGAACTGTTTCATGTCCTCGTAGTTCATCGAGCCGATCTTGAAGAGCTGCGACGATTGCGGCGCATGCTCGACGGGCAGGCCGAGCTTCTTCAGATCGCTGCCAAACTCCTTGACGCCCTCGTAGTCGCCAGCGATGGCGTATTGTGCGAACTTGGTCAGCTTGTTGGTGATGCGCTCCGCCTTGGTCACCTGGCCGGGTCGCACGCCTGGGCGCTCCTTATAGAATATATACTGTAGCTTCATGGTAAAGATCTTGCCAAACTGATCGTACTGCTGGGCCCCGATCTCCGACACCGAGTAGGAGGGCTGCAGGGGCAGCTCCTGGAACGGCTGCTTGTCACCCGCCTGATTCAGCAGCTGCACCACGGGCACATCGTTCTGCATCACCAGACGCACAAAGATCTTCTTCCAGAAGCGCTGGCCGGTGATCTTCTTCTTGTTGGGCTGGCGCAGCTGCATCTCCCAGCCGGGGCCGATGTAGTTGAGGCGCGGGAACTCCTCCAGCGGCTGTGACACATCCTCGTCATACAGAGGCGTCTGTGGCGTATCCTGCGAGTCTGTGCGCTTTATGCTGCCATCTGCGGCAGCCGGTGGTGCCGGAAAGCCGCTAACATCCTCGAATGGATTCACCGCTGGCGGCGATGTGGCCGACGTCGGCACCGCTGCACGCGTCGGCGGCGGCGGTGGCACCAATTGCGGTGCCACGCCCGCTGACCCCTCCGCCTTGGGCCTGATGACCACGCTGAACTCCTTGTCCACAGACTCGACCGAATCGGCACGCGCCGGCGCTTGCATCGCATAGAAGTCGTCATCCTCGTTGCCGAAGCCATCGTCCGTTGAGTTGACCTCGCCGAAGGCATTCGCCGTGGTCGTGGCCGAGCCAAAGGCGCTGTCACCCCAAGCTGCAAAGGCACGCAAGAAATTCATCTCAGACACCGGCTTTGTATGTGGGGTGTACGCTACTTACCATCTCCACCTGTGGGTGTTATAGCGCCGGATCCTCCGCCACCACCGAAGCCATCCAGTATGCTGATGTTGTCCTTCTTGACCGAGTCAAATTTGGCCGAGAATGCATCGAACTCATCCGGCTCAGCTGCAAAGATGTTGCTCACATAGCTGGCAGCTGGAGCCGGAGCCGGTGTCGGAACCGAAACCGGAACCGGAGGCACGGCGCGCGGCTGCACCTCTGGCGGCATCTCCACCTCGGGCTCGTCCACGGCAAAGATATTGCTGACCATGGCCGCTGGCGGCTGAAAGCTGGAGTCGTCTTCCTCCTCGGGGCTGGCGAAGGGATTCGCCGACAGCTGACCACTGGCCAGGCCAGGAAAGTCCAGGCCAGTGTCCATTTGCTCCGGCTCGTCGTTGCCCAGGCCCATGATAGACTCGGGCACGGCCTGTGCTGTGGCCGGCGACTCTGTGGGTGGACTATGATCCGATTCAATGGCAGCTGGCTGTTCGATCTCCGGCTCCGGTTGCGGTTCCCGTGGCGGCTCCGATTCGAGCTGTGGCTGCACGGGCTCCGGCACCGGCTCTGATTCCGGCTCGGGCTGACGCTCGGCCTCGGGCTCTTCATCTGCTGCTGGTTTCTGCTGCTCAACTGGTGCTGGTTCCGGCTCATCCTCATCATCCGATCGTGGCAAGTCCTCCACTGTGGTAATCTCAATATCCGGCGTCGGTGCTCGCTGCCTCTGCGGTGTCTCCTGCGGAGCTGCTATGCGCGTCCCGGCAGCAGACTGCGGCTGTGATGTAATGTCATGGGTGCTGTCATCGGGTCGAATCAGCAACGAGCTGAATATGGGCTCATCGCGCGGCTGCGCCTCCGGCAGATCGTCGTTGAGCAGGTCCGGCTTGGGGGCTGGCGCTGGCGCCGCCGCTGGCTGCTCGAACAGGCTAAGTATGTCCTCTTTGGTCTTGGGTGGCGGTGGCTTGGCCGGTTTGCTGGTGGTGCTGCCAAACATGTCCAGCAGATCATCTGCCTCGGCCGCCGGCTGCGCCGATGGTGGCGGCGGACGCTGCGGCGGCACGGGCTGCTGTTGACCATGGCCCTGCATGTGGGCTGGCGGCGATGGCCGCGGTGGCACCGGGCGTGGCGGTGGCGGGCGCGGTGGCTGTTGCTTGGCCGGCGAGGACACGGGCGCCATGCCCTGCAGGCTGGGCACCGCCGTTGGCACGCCGAAGGGATTGTCGAGCGGCGATGGAACTGCCGGAGCTGCACCGTTGCTGCCGCCCATCAGATCGGCCTCAATAGCTTGGTTATGGGCACTCGAGCCACTGTCCGACACATCCACGTCCACATCGAGCAGATCGGCCAGCCCGGAGTCGGGCGTGGGGCTGGGCGAGTGCAGATCCCGCATGGACACGGGACTGGGTGAGCGGGTGGCCGGTATTCGGCCCAACAGTTCCGAGCTTGTCTCGTCCAGTTGATTGGAGACGGTGTTTATGAGATCCTGTGTGCTTTGTGGTGGCTGTGGGCGTGGAGGGGGCGCAGCACCCTTCTTGCCCTCATCGTCTTCCTCGGCTGCCGACTTCAAGCTAAGCGCATCGTCCTCGGCCTCAATGGTGGTGCCAAAGAAGCTCATGGCTGGATCGATGTCAGCCACTGGCTCTGCCTCCGTTTCCAGCTCATCGCCGCCAAAGGCAAAAGGATTTGAGGCCGACTCACCGAATGGATTCTCCGACTCAGCCGCCTCCGGTTCGGTTTGCATTAGAAATGGATTCACGGCCACATCGCCACCGTCCAGGTCATCGTCCATTAAAAACGGATTGGCCATCTTCTCTGTTTGTTGTTTCTGCTTTGGTTGTGTGTGTTTCCAGGCCTTAGCGCTCGATGAGCTCGCTCTCGAGCAGCTTGATCTCGGTTTCGCCCGGTGCTAGATTCTCTGCAATGGAAGTGTCGAATGGATCGATCTCCTGTTGCTGCGCCAGAGACTCCTCGGTTGTGCGATTTGGCAGCGACGGCGTCAGCACCTTATCGCCCAATCCCAACTCCTGTGCGTCGCTCTGTGTGTCGAGAACTCCGGTAACCGGCTGCTTGGTGCTCTCCGGCAGCAGTTCGTTCTCTAAGAGCTTCAGTTCCGTCTGACCCGGCTGCAGATTCGCTGCAATCGAGGTGTCGAATGGATCGACCTCCGAATCCTCGTCCTGCTGGGGGTTACTGGGCAGCTGTCGGCGCTCCTGTGCGGGCGTCAGTACCTTGATGTTGATGTTCTCCTCGACGGCCAGCAGCACCTCGGCGGGCACGGGCGTCGGCGGTGCGCGCGGATCAAAGTCCGGATCCGATAGACTATGCTTTAGTGTGGGCTCTGTAATCAAATCGGCCTCAATGTGCTTCAGCTCAATGTCAGTGAGCTTGGCCTCGGGCACATACGAAGTGTCGAACGGATCCTCTGATTCGCGCTCCTGAATGGGCTGGTAGTACGGTGTCAGCGGCTTCTTATTGGCACCCAGCCCACCGTCATTACCAGCGGCTAGCAAGTCCTGCGAGGGCACCAGAAAGCCCACGCTCTTTCCCTGTATATTGAGGCTCAGCGACGATTTGCGACGTGCACTATCGAAATCCGGCTCCGGTGCGGCAATCTGTTCGCGTGGCACTGACTCTGCAGCTACCTCTGGCTGGTCGGCGCGCGGATCAAAGTCCGGATCGCTAAGCGAGTGCTTTAGGCTCGAACCGGTCTCGTTGAGCAGCTCTCGTTCCAAAAATTTCAGCTCTGTGGCCTTGGGCTGAACGATTGCGTTTACCGCCGATGTGTCGAATGGATCAAAGTCCTGGTCTTCCTCCTGGTTGTCAACACTTAGCGTGGGCGCAAGAGGCGCCGGCACCACCTTACTTAAGTCGGTGGCACTACCGGCCAAGAGATCTCGGCCAGGCGCCGCTAAGTGAGACGAGGCGTCGGCTGGTTCCTCGGCGCGCGGATCGAAATCGTCGTCCTCCTCAAGAACAGTTGTCTTCTTGATCACCTGCTCCGCGTAGTAAGTGTTGAACGGATCGTCCTCCGGATTGGCCTCGTCCTCGTCGTCGCTAACGTAGATTGCGCCGGGCACAATGTGTGGCCCGCTGGCTGGGCGAACCGGTGGCGGTGGTCGTTTCGGTTTGCCTGGAAATATATTTGAAGAGATGAGTACATGGAGATGAAACTGGGACGCCTAACTAGTTCTAGAGCTTAAGCAAAAGTACAGAATCTTCTGAGAGTCTATAGGATGTTTCAAAATAAAGTTAGTTACCCAATCAGTATTTCTAGAATTACCACTCGCTATGATAACCTACCTGATGCTTCCTCCTCAGGCTCCGGCTCAAACTCTGCCCAACTGGCGTCTGCTGCAGCTTCGGCAAGTAGCTCCGCTGGGGGCAGCTCAACCTTATTAACTATGATAACCTCCTCTTTTTTGGTGTGTAGTGACTCGGCTGCTAGTTCGGCAAACTCGTCGTCCTCGTCGTCCTTGAGCGTATCAAACTCGGATAGATCCGGATTGAGTGCGTTGCCGTCGGCTTCCTCGTCCTCCTCCTCGACCTTTTGGGGCTTGATAAAGTTCAAATGCAGCGAAACGCTCAGATCAATGGGCGCCACACATTCGGGTACGTCATCGACGAGATCGTCGAGCAGA
Organism: Drosophila navojoa; assembly: GCF_001654015.2. Next base: position 10,316 of record NW_022046537.1, read on the forward strand.
GTGTGCTGGGGCTCGGCTGTTATGAGATCGACGTCCGAATCGGCTACCTCAACACTTTCGCTGAGCAGTAGATTTTGAATGCCTTTGCGTAGCTTACGCTTCGGATTGGCTAAGGCGAGAGCGTGCTCACGGTCGACGCGGCCAGAGAGCACCTCAACGGCGGCGCCAAGGCTGACGAGCTTCTTGTTGCCCTTGGCCTTGTCGGCGCCAACAATGACCTTCTCCGCGTAGGCGGTGTCAAAGGGATCGGGTCCGTCGTCTAGTTCGAGCACTGGCGAATCGGGTACAATAGCTAGTTGCACCTCTCCGCTGGTAATTGCCTCAATGTAGTCGGTGGCAAAGATGTCATCGACGTCGTCCTGCTGCTCGTCCTCCGAATCGGATAGCTGAACAACGGCCTCCGCTAGCTTGTCACGATTCGCCTCACGTTCGGCCTCTAGCTGGCGTTCGCGCTCGAGTCTCTCCTGCTCGCGTCTTGCGGCCTCCTCCTCCTCTTGCCTCTTCTTTTCTGCTGCCGAGGGCAGGCGCTGATAGAAGGACTCCTTCTTGATGCGATCTAGCTCGTCCTGTGTCTTGTGTAATATGTTATCGACACCGGATGTTAACGCCTTAAACTTGGCCCATTCTTCGTCGCCAGCGTCAGCGCTCTGGTCCTGCTGCTGTTGCTGATGCTGCTGATGCTCGTGGCTGGCTGTTGATGCAAAGCCTGATGCGTGTGTCGATGCGGATGTGGCTGCTGCGCCCTCGACGTCCGATGCTGCGTCCGATTCGCCAGCGTCTGATTTGTTGGCGGCAGCCTCCTGTTTCGCTTTGAGCTCCCGCTTGTACTGTTCGAGCTCCTCTTCGGTGAAGAGTTCCTGGTCCTTTTTTGACTTCTTCTTTTTCTTTTTTAAGCCCTTTGGTAACTTAAGCATTATCTAATTGCGGAGACATCGAGATCGGTCTGCAAGTACACGCACCCGCCCCAAGCATCGCATTTAATACTCTTCACACACACGCACACACACACATACACATGCACTCATATGCATGTAGCTACATGTGTACATGCATATGAATGCACGCTCCAGTGTGGATCTAACGCAACGAGGAGAAGGAAGGGGGCTAGCTGACGCGGGCATTATGTAAGCTAGGATTTCTACGATTTCAACGAATACAGCAGCATCCCATCTCAGTGGACGCAAATGGAATGCAGAGTTTGGTTCAAGCAAGCTACATACGTGCGTGTGAGCATATATGTCCGTATATATGTATGTATGTATATTGTATACTGTATGTGTATATGTCAAATAAAATCTATCTATGACTAATGGGTATCTCGCTATTTGAGAACGGATGGTTAGACACGTTTGGCACTCACCGCCGCAACTCGCAATGTCCGGAATATTTGGCGAGAGACTCAATGTGAAACGTTAAAGCGTTCGACGTTTTATTTTCTATTCAGTTCTCATGCGTTTTCATTAAACATTTGAGTTGGCTTTTCAACTGCGAGTGTTGCATGGAAAAATTCAATTCGCACACACACACACACACACATAGACCTACACACACACATAGAGACACTCTGTTGAGTAGCGGATTGACACAATTGTGTACCTACAGATGAACTTGCCACTTGGCAGAGCTTTTTCACCACACCACCAACACACACGCACACTGTTCACCACAGCAGTTACAACAAACACACCCCAAACAACAACAATAAGAATAAGAAGAAGAAGACGGACAGCTTTGTCTTACACTTGACAAAAAAAGATTGGCATTGAAAAGGCAAATGCTTGAAATGTATGCAACAAAAGCTTCGATGCGGCATGCAACATGAATGATACGAGTTACAAGTTATCCTATCCAACTGTAAATAAGTAAATATAGTAATTGGAATTATTTACTGCACTATAGAAATATCTATTAAATAGAGTAGAGGCTATGAAGAGAAAATACATAAATTGATAAAAATGCCAGCAAAAAATAAATAAATAAATAAATAACATAATAATAATAAGTATTACCTAAAACATATATAGCTTGCCTCTCTCTATATGAGAATATAAAATATTTCATTTATTATCTGAATTGTTTCCTTATTTTTGTCCTAAGATTTTACATCAAAATTTTAAATCAAAATATTTCAATATTGATTAAAATTCTTTCACATGTCGCATCTCTCGTTAATGAATCTCTCTAATCTGCTGATCTTGAAATGCCGATAGCTTGCACGTTCAAGTTTTTCGTTTTTTTTATGTGTATGCCTCAAGGGTGTATAGGAAAATGAAATAGATTTCCGGGCTAATTTTCAGCATTCGTTTATGCAATAAAAAAAAAACTAACAACTGCTAAGAACACGGCAATTACACCCAAAACATTACGAAATAAGGCAAAAGGAAATGCTTATTTACATGGGGCCAATGTGGGTGAGAAATACGAAAATAAAGTCGAAAAAAATGCAGGACAAACGTCAATGAAAATGGGGGGCAGTAGTACCTACTTTTTCGTATACTTGTTGTTGTTGTTGTTGGGGTTTTGCTGTAGCTAGAGGAAAAAAAATCGATGGTTGTGAGACGCACTCAAAGAGGGGGTCTGAAAAATGTGTACGTGTGTGTGTGGGCTAGTGAAGCAGTGCAAAGAGAGCGAAAGAGTGAGAGAGCTAGAGAGAACACGCTGCTGCCTACGCACACATCACACACATACACAGACACACACACACACAGAGGCACACATACGTGCTACACGTTATATCTTCCTCTTCTTCTTCTTTGTTCACTTGTCAAACACGTTACGAAAAAGTTTTCCTCTGATTAGCTTTGAGTTCAGTGAAAGTTTCTCCGTTGGCTTTTCGCAACTTCATTTTCAGGCACTCACAGAGCAATTTACAAATTTATTTATGGCGAAAAATATTAAACACATACAATAATTAAACTGAACTTTGTCTTTTCATTTGAAACACTTCCAACTCTCACTCGCTCTTGCTCTCTCTGACATTTAAAATTATGCAACTTACGTCTCACTCTTGCGCACTTTTAAAGAACAATTAAAAAAAAAAATTGTTTAACTTTTGCCAGCGCAAATTTATGAAATAATTCCAATTGTTTTTTATTCAGGGTCTTTAGCTGGATTTTATTCAGATTGTTTGTGGTTGGCGTTTTGCTGTCTTCTCGTTTTCTTTATTACCTCTGATTTGAACTATCGGGAAATCTAGCACAGAATGAATGAGCGTGCCATGAAAACTCATAGGAAGTGCTTTTCGCCAAACGCAGCGGTATCCTTCAAAAGCTTTCTCGCAGAAAGCTGCGCGCAAAAAAGAACCATACACATATACATACACGAGGACACGTGCCTCCCACCAGCCCCTCGCGGACGCACACACACAGCTGACGTCGCTCGGCTCCGTCCTCTCTCTCTCTCTCTGTGTGTGTGTATGTGGAGCTCCTGCTGTGCCAGAAAGCTGTGACGTGATAAGCCTGAAGGTTTCGAGCTTCTATTCACAACAACTTAAGCTTTCACTCTCACCGACAGAGACAGCACGAGAGTGTGCGTATGCGCGCGAACGGGACAGCGATGGAGGAAGAGAGAGCGAGAGAGAGCGCGTGACGTGGTTGCAGCAGAGGCAAAAACAAAACAAGTCCTGTCATTGTTGACGCTTTCATCAGTTTTGACACTTGACATTTGTTGAGGCGCGTGCGCGTGACACGGCCGTCGTGAGTCGTGACTGGTCAACTGCACGTGCGGCCCTACAGGCCCTTAAACATGCGCTGCAGCCCTGAGGCGATATGACAACTGAAATTTGATGGATTCAAAAAGCTTTTGAACCGAATTGAGTGAAAAAAAAACACCGGTTAAACGAGGATATATATATAAATATATAGATATAAAAATTAAAAAATATAAATAAATAAACTATGTGTATAAACAGATATTTATCAAATGCAAAAATCTAATGGGAATCACCTGAATTCCATTTGGATTATTTTATACCCTGTATTCCAGTTGATGTTTTAATTTGTTGTACATTTTCAACAGGTCTGGACTCAGAAAAAGACGATAAGATAAAAAAATTTCTCCCAAAATTATCAATCTTTAAAAATACTTTAAATAATTTATATTCATTTATATTCTCCCAAGGCTCGTTTAGCTAAGAGAATTCTTGATGAAATATTTGTATACCAAGTTCCTTGAATAATAAAACTAGAACCATTAAGAAATTGCGTATTGCTTTTTATTTGAAATCAAAAGTTATTATCAATACTGTCAGGATTTCAATAAGGAGTTTTTTTTTACATAAATTCAGTGTAAATTGGATTTGAAGACAATGAAGCGATAGTTAAATTAGAGGAAATTGTAATAAATATAAGTAGAATAGATACAACGCTAAAATAGTCGAAGACACATTAGATGAGTACACTCAATAGATATGTATATATGTATATAGATAGATATGTACATATGTATAACATATACTATGTATATAAGTCGTAAATTTCTTGTTATCTCTATGAGTGGGCAAGCCCAAAGCGCTGAGCAAGTTGACATAGTGATAAGTAGGTGAAACGAAGTTGGGAGATATACTTGCGTTTCTCACAACATTTGATAAGCCTGCTATAAATAGATATATGTGTGTGTATAAACCCAACGTTATAGCTAGCCTCTATATAGATAAAGCCTCTAATTTACCTAAGTACTTTGCATATGGGAAAACACAGCTAGCAGTAAGCCCCGTTAGCTCCGTATACATATATACGTATAGGTGTGTGTGTGTGGGTGTGGGCGTGACGCATACGCCCCTTAGAGCTAATCAGTATTTGGATCTAAGTGCAGACATGTGGCCACATCTTGTCCCCATGGAATATTATTTCGTACTGTTCCTTATCGAAAGGTTCTGTCTCGCTCTAACAACTGGCGTTCGGCATAGTTGCATTCCTTTCAGTCTCATGTGGGCGTCCGGCTATTGCTGCGCTGCTCAGAGCCGTATGTGAGAGGAGAGCCGACAGCCGTTGAACCACCACGACTCAATGTTGTCATAGCTCTGGGTCCTGTGCATCCAGCTGGGCTGGTGGAGGCGAGCGCAGAGCTCACAGAAGGGCGAGAAGGTCGCCAGGTGATAGTGCTCGCGCCACCAGAAGTAGCTGATGTACTCCTGTTTATCGCCGGCCACGAAGCGCATGTGCTGCGCCAGCTCCTCAGCGCTATCGAAGCGATTCGCATCGATGTACGAGTGCGGCGGCAGGAAGCGGCTATAGTTGGCGCCGCCAAAGACAACGGGCACTATGTGCCGCTGCAGTGCATCGTATAGCTTCTCGGTGACATAGTCCGTGCACAGCGAGTTCTCGAAGGCCAGGTAGAACATGTAGTCCGTGTCCAACATCTCGCTGCAGTGCGGATCGTCGCGGGCACAGCTGCAAGCAGAATGGAATTGAGTCTCCGGCCAGAGTCGACAGCCTTCGCTACTCACTTGAGTGTGCCGCACTTGCCGTAGATGTCCACCTGGATGTGCTTCTGCAGTGCGGCGGCGAGCTGCTCGCGCTCCGACAGCGTCTGGCAGTGGGACACGAACCAGGCGGCCATCTTGGTCTTGGTATGCCACAGGCTCGCGACAGTGCTGTCGTTCCAGCTGCCCAGAGGCGGCGGGGCCCGCCAGTGGGCAAAGGTCGCGGGCGCCACACGTGCTCCAGTCAACGTGTCCACCACATGGGCATAGGGCCAAACGATGTCCGAGTCCAGGCGATAGGTCATGGTCAGGTTATAGAAATGCCGTTCGTCGCTCAGCTGGTGCTTGGTCTCGCCCGGCGGCTCCATCAGGGCGAAGACGTACGCCTGATGTGGACTGCGGCGTGCGGGCAGCGGCAGGAGCAGCGGAAACGGCTGCGCCACATGGTAGACAATGGCATCGTACAGCTCCAGGCTGGGCAGGAACTCGTGGCGATTGCTCAGCTCACACTGGTACACCGGGCAGCCGAGATCCTCTCGAAACTGTTGCGGCCCGAGTGTATCGTACGGCAGATTCCAGCGCCGATTGCCAAAGAAGCTGCTCCACAGCAGAATCGTTCGCGTCGCTGGTCGCCTGGCCACGCCCACCTGCCCGCCGATCAGGTACTCGCGCAGTATGCCATTCTGGTTCACCAGCGGCGAATGGTTAATCTTGTAAATCAGCGCACCGAACAGGAACAGGCAGAGCAGCACCAGAGTTAGCGTGCGTCGCATTTGCAGGCGCATATTCAATGCTCACCTAGTTTTCGTTCTTTCTGTTGGAGAAGGCAGCAGGCATCAGGCAGCAGTCAGCAGTCAGCGAGCAGGTTGAACGGTCATCGGCAATTGCCATGCCCCGTCAGATTGCATGCTCCAGGCGTTCGTCCAAATGCTTAACAGCGATTAGTGGCCGTTGTCGCCTGCCTCTTTGCTGTTCATAGACTAATTGTGTTTGGCCCCTTATCGCTAATGTGCTGTGGTGCTGTTGGTGCTGTTGGTGCTGTTGGTGGTGCTGGTGGTGTGAGTCAACGGCGACTACCTGTGAACGTGTTGACGATTAGGCATTATTGATTGCTGTGTCAATAATAAGCAAATGTACTCACGGCTTGCCTTCCCTCGATTCTCCAACTGATAAGCGGACTTATCAACTGATAAACCACCAGCCGCAGAGAGCGTCAATTGGGTGGCTAAGGCTATCAGGGAAGAGATTAGAAAATATACAATGTGCTGGCTCCCAAAATGAGCCCAGCTATATGGGGCAATATACTCAGTGCTTTAAGTGATTTAAGTTAGTCTTAATTAATAAGACGAACGTTTAATTGATTTCATTCAAGGCATTTATTGATTACAATTATAATAACAATATTACGGTTTCATTTATTTAGAATACAACTCGTTGTTCTGAAGCGTCTTAAATAGAGTCTCTCCTCATTTGAACTGTTTTCTACTACTTAAACTTTAAGATCTACATGGGTGTTTTAAGCGTACTTCCAGTTATTGAAAGGCTCCAACATTTCATATAACTGTACATCTAACACGCGTTTCGCATATCAAGTCATTTGTTGGGATAACTATCAAGGCTTAACTTCTATTTTCAATGGAAACTCGTTGTCAATCTCGTACTTATACTAACTTTAACTACAGTATATACATTTAGTTGATGTATTTAGCGAATCTGTACACGAATGAATGCGGCCTGGCTATGGCCGCAGTGAGAGCAGCGCTCGAGCTGATCTCTCCAGTAGTTGGCAGAGCAGCGCGAAGAGCGTCACGAAGCCATAGGCCAGCCATGTCTTCAATATCAAGATTAAGGGCTTCATGCCACACGCACACGCACATATGTATATATGTATGTATACAAGCCTAAGGTTTCTTCCACTATTTTGGCAACCTTCTCCGATGGCCGCTTAGGCGCTTTTCAGCTGCAACAGTCGCCGGCAATGCCAGAGCCAAGGCAGCAGCTGACTATGCATAAATAACAAGTCATTTGAGAATATGAACACAAGGCTCTCCCAATACCAACACACACACACACACACACATACGGTGTGTATGCATGTTATATGACAATACAGTAATATTGTCATTTGACATGCCCGTGTGGAATATATATATACATAAATGAATAGCGTGGTTAGTTTGGCTCAGCCACGCGCTCACGGTAATTGAAGAGCAATCTTTGTTCAATATTCATTCATTAACTTAATGGACTCCAGCCATTCCCAATAGTATAATGCACTCATTTAGAGCTTTCTAATTGGAGCCGCTAGCCCTTGACATTTGGGATCAACCTAAACAATCTAAGGAAATTATCATATATACAATCTACTTGAAATTATCTTTAATAGTTGTTGCTAACTTGAACCTCAAATACTATATTTCTATTTTAGAAAGATTTATTGTTAAGTTCAACTCAAAAAACTAAAAGTTGATTCTCCAGAATGTTTCTTTTTAGAAATTCTCATATGTATGCTAAAAACGAATTTCAAGAAATTTGTGGTTAAATGACTTCTCTTATCGCTTCACAAGAAAAAAATTGTTAAATAAATTCATAAAATTAAAGAATGAATCATACTAATAAATTTAATCAACAATTTCCAAAAAATAAAGAGAACACAAATGTGAAACGTACAATTTACAAAAAAGAAAAGCAATAATAGAAAACACGACATTAAAAAAAAAAAATACTGGACAAATTTTTGGATGTTTGCTATTCAAAGGGGGTAACTAATAACAGAATCATACCTACAGACGCATGCTAGCACAGATCGCACATGGTTCTATATGGTATAATGGGTACATACATACATACACGTACTATTTACAAATAAACATCGATTTTAGATTAACTAGCACATATGTATTATCACAATGGACGACTGCCAGGCAGTCTAGATGCCGCAACAAGAGCGATGAGCGGCGGCGACAGCGGGGACATTCTCATCCACATCCGGCTCGACTCCGTCCTCCGAGATCGCGTTTTGTAGACGCAATGCATTGGTATCGTTTTGCTGCTTACTCCCATGATGGGCCACCATCAGTTGGGTAAGCAGCTCGAACAGCTCGTTGACGCCGTCGTTCTCCTTGGCCGACGTTTCCACGTACTTTGCGCCCACCGTTTGAGCATAGCGCAGCGCCGTCTCATAGCTGATGGCTCGCTGCTCCTCTAGGTCAGTCTTGTTACCCACAATAATCAGAGCGATTTCGCTTCCACGCATCTGCTTCAGTTCGCGCACCCATGACTTGACCTTCTGGAACGAGTCCTCATCGGTGATATCATACACCAGCAGTGCACCATCCGATCCCCTATAGTATATAGGCCCTAAGGCATGAAATCGTTCCTGACCGGCCGTGTCCCATATGTTGAGCTGTGCGCGTCGCTCATCAGGCAGCGTCACTTTTTTGGTCACAAACGACGCCTGCAGCGTGCTGAGATGCTGTGTATTGAATTTATCCTCCATGTACCGCAACACAAGAGATGTTTTGCCCACACAGCCTACAAATACGCAGCACATTAGATATATGTACATTATTACATACATACATGTATGTAAAAGAAAAAAACAACAATTGCGATTGTTGGTTTAGTCACCTTCGCCCAGCAGCACAGCTTTGAAATTGAGCGTGGGCCCAGCACCTGGTCTTCGCGAACTCATTGTTGGTCCACACTTTTACGATTTATTAGGCGATTTCGAATCATCGAGTTAATATGACGCACTTGGAAATTTTTCAATTGATTTTACGTTCATATATGTATATACATCTAGGAAAATTTTTTGTCAAATTGTCCAAAAGAATCGCACGATAATCACCGATACGCTGTGGCGGCATGCCGATTATTATTTACACTGATAATTGTAATATTTTTGGTATTAATATACCAATGCGTTGCCGAAACTGCAACAAGAATTCACAAAAAATACCATACAATTTCATTCAAGCTATCGATATATGTATCGATATCGTTGTCAGGTCATTTAAGTTTAGCGCGCCGTTTGATTTGGCCTTAATAAGTAAGCATAATAATTTGCCTATGTAAAATTCCGTGAATTGAATGACAAAAATAATGTTAACTGTATCAAATAGCAGTGACTTGTGTTTTTTTTTTATTATTATTTTAATACCATTTAAGCTTCCTACTCATACTGCACTTGTTCTCCTCACACAAAATATGCTAAATTCCAGCACATAGCGCATACAGGTCTGGAGGCGTGCGCACATCCGTTTTGACCAAGCTGCAGTTGTTACTGTTGTTGTTCATGCGACGGTTGCTCTCAATTGAGGTGACAGTACGCAGTGCCATACTTCACACGCTCCCGGAATCGAAGAGGGTGTGAGAGAGAGAACATACATACATTCTTAGGTACGCTTACAGTGGGCCGAATATGTGGATGCTGCGTACACAGTAATACTCGACATTCACTCTCCATTCATTAGTCGTGCAAAAGCAACCATCGTACACATAGCCTTTCTCTCTCTCTCTCTCTCTTTCTGGAACGCGCGTTCTGGCTCTCACTCTCCGTCGACTCTGCTCTCATTTGTCGCACGCTCTCTGCATATGGCTCCGGCTCCGGCCCCGGCTCTGGAACTAGCTCTGGCTGAGAGGCTGTGGCATCTGTTTTCTATGACAACGGCAATGGCGCAGCTTTGACTCGTGCTGCCGTTTCATTCTAGAATTAAGTGCCGACACAGCAGGAATCTAAAATTTCGCAGCGTCAGGCGCGCTTCGTGTGCCTCCAAAACCCGGAACCGAAACGAAACGAAACGAGCCAAACCGAAACGTAGCAAAACGAAGCTAACGTGAATGTGTAACGGTATCGGGCAACGTTGATTGCAATGCAACAAAAACTCAAATTCCATTGAAAACTATAACAATTGCATTGAATTGTAATCCGAAAAGTTAGTTCAAATCAAATAACGGTGTAGCTTGTTAGCTGTTTCAAGATTTTTTGTGATTTTTCTTTTACTGTGCAAAGAAAGTTTCAAGAAGCCAAATCCCTGCCCTACAAAAACACTCACACAGACTTGCAAAATATTTGGTGTACACACACACACACACACACACACACACAGACGCACGCACAGTGGTTTTCTGTGTAGGCGCTGCGTTGTCTTCGCCGTTGGCATCGGCGACGACGTCAACGTCGACGTCAGCGTCGCATTTGGCATACATAAAGTTTCGGCCTGCCCGTTAGAATTCAAGAGCCGCAGGTCTATCGCATAACGGTAGATGCTTGAGTATCCCTTTTGCATTGCTCTTTGTGTTTGTGTTTGCCTGTGTATGGGTGTGGGTGTGTGTGTGGGTGTGTATGTGTATTTGGTCAGTAAGCCAACAACAATTGCGCAAAAAAGAAAAACAACCAGCGAAACGGGCAACAACAGCAATTATTTTGTCTGCTTTGAATTTTGCGCTTGCTCTTTCGGGGTTGCTGTTGTTGCTTGCGTCTTTCGTATTACGCACTTTCGCACACGCACACACACACACACACATACATATACGCACGCATACTCAAAGGATTTGTGGCGTAAAAAGCGAAATGCGCAGCAAATGCAATTGCCACGCCCCACACCGCCAACCCGTTCTACAACGCAGAGGCTGCTGATTACTACATGTATGTGTGTGCGTGTGTGTGCATGTGTGCGTCTGTACATATGTGTGAGTGTGTGTGTGTGTGTTGCTGTAACTTTTGCATTTCTAGGGATACACAGGATACACAAAATGCGCGTTAGCTCCATAAAGTGAAGTGAAAAGCGCCAACAGCAGCAGCAGCAGCAGCAGCAACAACCATAACAAAGGCCAACAGGCAAAACAGAACAAAGAGCAGGAAGAGCGGAGGGGAAAGGAGAGGAGAGGAGAAGAGAAGAAGAAACAAAAACAATTCACAGCTCGTGCAAAGGAATTTGCGTGAAGCCAAGTGGAGCGCGCAGAGGCAGACAGGGAGAGGGGACACATTTGAGCAGGAAGAGAGGAATCGAGCATGGATAGCTCGCCGGACTTGTCGCTGTCGCTGAAATTGCGACGCGGCTCCAGCGACTCGCGCGATAATTTCTACATGGACTTTGCGCAGGGCATCGACTCGGACATCGAGGAGGTGGACAACAGCAATACAAATCTGGACGATGCTCTCGCCTCCGGCTCGGGCATTCAGATGGCTCTGCCGCCGCCGCTGCCGACAGTTCCGCTGAGCGATGAGATGATGCTGATGGTGGCACCGCCGCCACCGCCGCCGTCGACAACGGGCACGACGACGACGACATCGATGATGACGACGAGCGCTCTGCTGGGCCAGCCGTTGCCCACGCTGACCGAGACGGACGATATGCCGCCAACACCGACGCCGCCGCCACAGCAGCAGCTGAGCATGGAGGCCAACTCGCCGTCGGGCTCGCCCAGCAACTCGGTGCTCGAGCTGGAGCTGATACCACCGCCGCCGCTGTCGCCCATGGACGACGCCGGACTGCGCACCGACGACGACGACGGCGAGGAGACAGACGATGCCGAGGAGGCGATCATTGAGCCGCCAGCAATGATGCAGCAGCAGCAGCAGCAGCAGCAACTGGAGCTGGAGACCGACGCAGATGCTGATGAAGATGAGGACGACGAGGATGAGGATGACGACAAATCCACACCGCCGCCGCCGCTGCCACCGTTGCCCTCGAATCTGTCGTACGTGCAGGGCAGCGTCACGCCCCCACTGACCAAATCACCATCGACCTCGCCCTCGCCGCCGGCAACGCCGCCTCCGCTGCCGGAGCTCAACATCTGCAAGATGGTGTCGCCGCCAGCGCAGCACGTCAGCCAGATACCGCCTCTGACCCCCTCGTCCGAGAGCGAGGAGGAGTCGCAGACGAACTCGCAGCCCATTTCCACCAGGCAGCCGGAGGAGCAGCAGCAGCCAGAGCCGGAACCGGAACCAGTATCCCAAACTGAGCCTGCACCAGAGCCAGAGCGTGAGCCAGAGCCGGAGCCGGAACCAGAGCCAGAACCGGAGCCGGAGCGTGAGCCCGAAGCTGAACCGGAGCCACAGCCCGAACCCGAGCACGAGCCCGAGCAGCAGCCAATGAGCGGTGGCCAGCAGTTGGCTGCCGAGGATTACAGCCGATCTCTAGACAATGAGGACGAGTCCACGACGATCACAACGCCACCCAGCAATGGCTACTCGGCATCCTCGATCATTGCGCCGCCGCCCGAGAACTTTGGTGAGCTGGACGAGGATAGTGTGGGACGTGGCTTCATACCGCCACCGCCAGCTGGTCTCGAGGACGCAAATGAACAGGAGCAGGAGCAGGAGCAACAGGAGCAGCAGCAGGAACAGGAACAGGAACAGGAGCAACAGTCGCACTCGATCGACGCCGACGACGATGAGCTGACCAAGGTCGAAACCGACGAGCTGTCCATGGACAAGATGTCGCTTCATGTGGCCGACGAGGAGGGCAACGGTGAGCCAGCCGGCGACAGCATCAGCTCCCCCAGGGCGGCCAGCATTGCCAGCGGCGGGCTGATGTCCACCGGTGGTGCGATTGCTGCCATGGGCACCATGGGCACCATGGGCGGCGCCTTGCCCGCATCGCCCAAGTCGGACGGACGCGTGCCCAGTCGCAGCGGCAGCCAGCGCTCCCATGCCGGCTCGCGCACTAGCTCCCAGCACGGCTCTCGCATTGGCTCCCACCCGGGCTCCCATGCGGGCTCCCATGCGGGCTCACGTGCTGGATCGCGTGCTGGTTCACGCACGGGCTCAATAGCTTCGGCCGCGGCAGTCGGACCCGTGCTGTCGCCTCAGGCGTCGCTCAAGTCGCAGGCCTCAGTCAAGTCGCAGGCCTCCATCTCGGAACGGAGTCCCGCTCTGTCGGTCAGATCATCGCAGCGCAGTGGCGAGCGCGTTCAGAGCCCGCCCGTGGGCGAGAGTGCCCCGGCCATGCCCTCGCCCCCATTGATGCGCAGCTCACCGCCGGAGCTGGCCAAGAGTCCACCGCGGCAAATGCACAGTCCGCCGCGCATCACCACGCCCCCGCGCGTCTGCAGCCCCCCTCTCGTCAGCAGCCCACCCAAGCTGGCCGAGACGGCAGCCGCTGCAGCCGCAGCCTCCATGCCCAACGCCCTCAAGGAGCAAGTCATGTAAGTGAACTCCAAGATTATTCCCAAAGTGGGATTTATTAGCGGGATTGCTAAGGTGCTTGGGTATATTTTCCTTTTTCTTTTCTCTTATCTTAACTCTTGATTAGCTTAGTGATTCTATTGCTGCTAATTCCTTAAATATTTGAAATTTCGGTCTCTTCTGCGCTACAGGGGCTATAAAGTTTTTAATCTTCTGTTTGTTATGATTGTGAGTGATTTAAATGCGACATTCTCTTCTGAAAATATGAGCTCTCGAAAGTATGCAACACTTTTTTCAATCAGGCATATGTGTGTATGTTAAGATATCTTCATATATTACGCTTATTGATATAGTCCATAGAGTTCTGAAATATCATATTACTACAATATTTTCACAGACTGTACCCTGAATCATTTTGTCTACACATTTTGGTATCAGCAAAATAAATTTATTGCAATTATAGCACATTTATGGTTCCACAGGGCCAGATTGACTCTAAGCTCTAGTCCTCTTTTTTCACTGCTCTGCTGTTTTCCCTCTTTTCCGATTCACTTTTCGGTGCCCGCTAAAATCAGAAGGCCCAGGCAACTACCCATTCCACTCACTTGTTAATCCAGCCCTGGTGTTATCATCATAAACATGCTGAGTGTATCCATCGCATTAAGTAAATCCATTTGTATGCTAGGTATTTCAGTCTCATCTAGTTTGCTCCCAATCAAGCGTAACTCAAGTGAATTTGGGCAAATCGATTCAGATTTTGCGCAACAATTTTCTCATATTCGTTCATATCTTTCACACTTTCCCATCACTTAACTCATTAACCCATTTCTGTGCGTTTACTTAAGGCGCATCGCCCAATCTCTTGGGGCGATTAAATTGATATTTTCTCCTTCTTTTTTCTTTGCCCCATAATATGAACTCTCGGCTCTAGTCTTGAGCAATGGCTATCTATATAAACCATCTGTTGGTAACTGGGTGCAGTTTCTCAGAAGGCGGGGCAAGCACTTTAAGCAGCACACAGAAAGCGAGAGAGAGAGAGAGAGAGAGAGAGAGAGAGAGAGAGACAGACACTGAGTTAGAGAGTGAGGGAGAATCTTCCACCCAGTTTTCGTCTTTGTTAATTGCATAAACGTCGCCTTGGCTCTCAGCGGCCGTTGTCTGGTTCCATTAGTCGCTGTTAATAGCCGAGCAAAACTGTTTAACTCGTGCACTCGACACTTGCCGCATGTTGCATGCAGTCCTTGGTCGTCGCCTGGGGCCCGTGTCTGACGCCCGCCACGATGGTGGCGCATCCTGCGCCTCACTAGTCCCAGCTACACTTTGCATTAATTAAACATCACGTTTCCAGTGCAACACCCTGACAAGTTGCAAAGCCATTCAGGCCACACGCAGCCCCCACTCAGCCCACACTCAGCCCACACACGGCCCACGCGGCGTATGCGGCATTTGTTAATGTGCATACGTCAGGTTGGCCGCTGTCGCCAGCATCCACTATGTCAGACGCAGCAGCAGCAGCAGCGGCAGCAGCAGCGGCTGCGGTAGCGGCAGTCGAGCTAATTGGCTCGCCACGAACGAATTGCGCAACAAAGAGCGCCTCGGCAGGTTATTGTCCTCCGCTGATGTCACCTGATGGCGCCCACTGCCACGCCCGCAGTGCGACTCAAACCAAAATGGGTCAATTGAAAGTTTTTGTAGCGGCCAAAGGACCAGTTGCTCACCCAGCCCCCGCTCCTGCCCGGAAGTAAACGTCCATTCAATGCGTGCATGGCATTTGCGGTTCTGTTTGCTCAGCCGGGTCAGCCCTAATGGACATTTCCAGGCCACTGCCCAAGACTGAGAACGAGACGCGCATCAGCTGTGAATGCACATGTGCATAAAGACGATTCAAGTCAAGTCAAGTCAAGTCACGTTACGTTGAGTCGAATGAATGCCTAACGAGCGCCATTAATTGGCAGCTGAATAGGCTTTAAGCAATCGCCGTCGACAGGCGCACAAACTATCGATGGATTCCCCAACCCCCCATTCAACTGCCGCCCCATTCAGCTCAACTGGCGATGCAACAAGGCTCGCTGCGCATCCATTTATGCAACAGCCGTGTCGAGGGCAGGTTAACAACCCCAGCACGCCTACAGAAATCGGATTATATAAAGGAGCGATTGAGTGCATGACCCACAGTAACCACCGCCGCCACCACCACCACCAGTCAGTCAGTCAGTCAGCCAGGCTGGCTGGCAGCTGGCACGACTTCAGTGTCCTGTCGACTGGAAGCACGCCGCAACGCCAGCCAGAGTCGAGCCGATGTCAAGGTTATTTATGTATAGTTGCCAAGCCTTGCCACACTTGTTGCGACTCCCGAGTCGCGCACCCTTAGACCCAAGTACCGTTACAGCTCCATAAGGACAAGTGCCCCGTGCCAGTGCTCGACAATGTTGTCGAGTGCCAAGCGGATAGACACTCCAACTCCTACTCCTACTCCAACTCCAGCTCAAACTCAATCTGAGTCTGAATCTGCGTCTGCGTCTGTCAACTGCATTTTCTTCTTTCCACACACATATATATGTATAATTCTTTCCATGTATGTAAACAAATCATGCATATGAATTCATTCCATTGAATGCTTTGTGCGAGTGTGCTTGGAGTGCGCATGCAAATGAATGAATGCGTCAAGGATTCGTGCTAACAACCTCGGAGCAGGCAGTCAATGCGTTTATCTCTGTGTGTTGACATCCAGCTGTCAATCTAACCATCCATCAAATTCTCTAACAATCCAGTTGCGTCTCTATAGAGTTCTGAGCTCTGAGGGATCTCTAGTTGAGTCCAGTTTATCCCACATATATCTATATTAGATTCGATTGCTTATTGCTGTCAATCTAACTATCCATCTAACTCTCTAGCCAGCTAACAATTCAGATGCAGCTCTATAGATAATACTCTATGAGAAACCTCTGCGAGATCTCTACTTGAGTTCAGTTCCTCCGATATATATCTATATTAGATTTTATTAGAATTCTCGTCTCTGTGGATAATACTATATGTGGAAGATCTTTGGTTAAGTTGAGTTCTTCTGTACTAGAATAATATATTTGCAGGTATTAAATAAGCTAAAGAACTATTGGACCGATTTGAAACATTTGTTTAGCAATAGAATCGTACATTATTCTTGGTAAACTTAGGCTAAATAATATTTTCATTAAAGCTAGGTTTGTCAATAGAGGTGATGGTAATTTAATATAGTAAGTAAAGTAGTAAAGTAAAAAGGTTATAAATAAAGTAATTCTATGCAAGTCAAAGAGTAAGAGTCAGAGAGTGAAAGAGAGAGAGGGAGAGAGAGAGAGAGAGAGAGAGAGAGAGAGAGAGAGAGAGAG
>NW_022046539.1:0-17960 GCF_001654015.2 Drosophila navojoa
CCTTTTAAGTGAAGGGTATACCGAAATTTGTAAAGCGTTTGCCACGTTCATACAAAATGATAGCTTTCATGATAATTTCTAAAAAGGGTATGCATGCGTTGATGCTCATAATGAAAATACCAATGCTTATAGTACATGTAGCAAGCGAGTGTGTGTGTGTGTGCATGCTCATTGCGGAAACATTATGATGATTATTATGAGCATCAACGCATTCATACCCTTTTTAGAAATGATCATGAAAAAACTAGCATTTTGTATGAACGTGGCAAACGCTTTACAAATTTCGGTATACCCTTTTATGAAATTTGATATATAAATAAAATATAGTTTGTTGGCATTTTATGTTCAGTACTATTAAGATATTTATGTTTTTAAGTTAACAGACATTGAATAGGTTATATTATAGAGATCCCATCCTGGTCTGTCTGTGTATTATTATGTATATATATATATATATATATATATTATTATGTGGGTGGATATTGCACGATGTTGAAAAATGTACTTTCCGTTCGTTTTAAATATTTTTTTATTTTTAGTGCACGGGCCATTAGTTGCTTCCTCGACGGTTTCTACATCTTTAACTCAACAGTTCATCAATACACCAGCAACACTTTTATTCACTACTCGGCATGACATTCAAGTGGCTAACATAACGAAACCAACGGGTGGACCTCAAGTCGATGTGATTGTTAAAGACTTGGCTGATGCGATGGCCATAGACTTCTACTATGCTAAAAATTTAGTATGTTGGACCGACTGTGGCCGTGAAATTATAGAATGTGCTTCGACAAATTCCTCCCAGCCCCTGGCCAAGGGTGCCAAACAAACTGTGATATCAACGGGCCTGGATAAACCGGAGGGTCTAGCCATCGACTGGTATACGGATAAAATATATTGGACGGATGGAGAGAAAAATCGGATAGAAGTAGCAACACTGGATGGCTACTATCAAAAGGTCCTTTTCTGGACGGATTTGGATCAACCACGTGCTATAGCTGTAGTACCCGCCAAACGGCTACTGATTTGGACAGACTGGGGGGAGTATCCCAAGATTGAGCGCGCTGGAATGGATGGAGACCCCTTGACACGCATGACTCTTGTAAAAGAAAATGTGTTTTGGCCGAACGGATTAGCTGTCGATTTACAAAGTGAACTGATTTACTGGACGGACGGGAAGTATCGTTTCATTGATGTCATGAAACTCGATGGAAGTAATCGACGCACTATAGTCAACAATCTAAAATATCCATTTAGTTTAACATACTTCGAAAATCGCTTGTACTGGACAGACTGGTTGCGCGACTCTCTAAATACATTAGATTTGCAGACTAAGGAGTTGAAAGAACTTATTGACACGACAAAGGCGCCCAACTCTGTGCGTGCCTGGTCGCCATCGCTGCAGCCTTTTGAAAATAACCCATGTGCTCAGAATAATGGCAACTGTTCACATTTGTGTTTACTCTCGACGAATATGCAAGGCTATAGCTGCGCCTGTCCAACGGGTGTGAAGCTGTTGACCTCCAATAGCTGCGCCAACGATTCGCAGGAAATGTTATTCATAGTGCAACGAACACAAATTAGTAAAATATCACTCGATTCGCCCGATTACACGATTTTCCCTCTGCCTCTTGGCAAAGTCAAGTATGCTATTGCCATTGATTATGATCCTGTAGATGAACACATTTACTGGTCCGATGTAGAGGCCTATACTATTAGGCGGTCCCACGTAGATGGTAGCGGGATTACTGATTTTGTTACCTCTGAGGTGCGACACCCTGACGGCTTGGCCTTGGATTGGCTGGCACGTAATCTTTACTGGACTGACACTGTGACCGATCGTATTGAGGTATGTCGTTTGGATGGTTCTGCGCGTAAGGTACTTATCTACGAGCACCTAGAAGAGCCGCGCGCCATTGCTGTGGCTCCGTCGCTTGGCTGGATGTTTTGGAGTGATTGGAACGAGCGCAAGCCCAAAGTTGAGCGTGCATCGCTCGATGGCTCTGAACGTGTCGTTCTCGTATCAGAGAATCTTGGTTGGCCTAATGGTATTGCTCTGGATATCGACCATAAAACCATATACTGGTGTGATGGAAAGACCGATAAAATAGAGGTAGCTAATATGGACGGATCGGACAGACGCGTGGTTATCAGCGAGAATCTCAAGCATTTGTTTGGATTGAGTATCCTGGATGATTATCTCTACTGGACAGATTGGCAACGTCGCTCTATTGATCGAGCCCATAAAATCACAGGCAACAATCGTATTGTGGTTGTTGATCAATATCCCGATCTAATGGGTCTGAAAGTAACTCGTCTTCGCGAAGTGCGTGGACTAAATGCCTGTGCTGACCGTAATGGTGGATGCTCTCATCTGTGCTTAAATCGTCCACGGGACTACGTCTGCCGTTGTGCCATCGATTATGAACTGTCCAATGACAAACGCACATGTGTAGTGCCAGCCGCCTTTCTATTATTCTCGCGACAGGAGCATATTGGTCGAATATCTATTGAATACAATGAGGGAAATCACAACGATGAGCGCATTCCCTTTAAAGATGTACGCGATGCACATTCCCTGGATGTATCTGTAGCTGAGCGCCGTATTTATTGGACGGATCAAAAGGGTAAATGCATATATCGGGCTTTCCTCAACGGATCTTTTGTACAGCGCATTGTCGATTCTGGCCTGATTGGACCTGACGGCATTGCCGTTGATTGGCTAGGACATAATATATACTGGTCGGACGCAGAAGCACGGCGCATTGAAGTGGCTCGTCTCGATGGTAGCAACCGCCGGGTACTCTTATGGAAGGGAGTGGAAGAGCCGCGTTCTCTTGTACTCGAGCCACGACGTGGCTATATGTACTGGACGGAATCCCCATCCGATTCTATTCGCCGCGCCACGATGGATGGAAATGAACTGCAAACAATTATAGCAGCTGCTAATCACGCCGCGGGGTTGACTTTTGATCAGGACACTAGACGCATTTACTGGGCAACGCAATCGCGGCCAGCAAAGATTGAGTGTGCCGACTGGGATGGAAAACGGCGACAGTTCCTAGTAAATAGTGACATCGATGAACCTTACGCTGTGTCTTTATATCGAGACTACATTTATTGGAGTGACTGGAACACTGGAGATATTGAGCGCGTGCACAAAGTAACAGGACAAAATCGCAGTCTTGTGCACTCTGGCATGACATACATAACTTCACTGCTAGTTTTCAACGAACAGAGGCAGACGGGCAGTAATCCCTGCAAATTAAATAACGGCAACTGCCAACACTTATGCCTTGCTCAGCCCAGTAAACGCGGCATGACTTGCGCCTGCCCCACCCACTATCAGATTGCGAAGGATGGCGTGTCGTGCATACCGCCACGGAACTACATCATCTTTAGTCAACGTAACAGTTTCGGCCGCTTGCTTCCAAATACAACGGATTGTCCCAATGTGCCTTTGCCGGTTTCAGGCAAGAATATAAGAGCTGTTGATTATGATCCCATAACGCATCACATATACTGGGTAAGCTTAAACACCCTTGAGGAAATCAAGTAATTCATATAATCCCATTTGTTTTGTATACTTGACCCACTCAAAAAAAAAAAAAAAGATCGAGGGACGCAGTCACAGCATTAAAAGGTCTTTGGCAAATGGTACCAAAACAACTGTGCTGGTCAATTCCGGGCAACCATTCGACATTGCTGTAGACATTATTGGTCGATTACTCTTCTGGACGTGCTCCTACTCAAACAGTATCAATGTAACCAGGTATTTAAATTTAGAAAAATAATAATATCAAATAAATAAATTAAAACTTAATGTTTGCAATATTATTTAAAAACCTAACTGTGAACATTTAGCTTTCTTGGAGAGTCAATTGGTGTAATTGACACCGGGGATTCAGAAAAGCCACGGAACATTGCTGTACATTCTGTAAAGAGGTTGATATTTTGGTCGGATGTGGGTAGTCATCAAGCTATTATAAGAGCTCGTGTAGATGGCAATGAGCGCATGGAATTGGCTTACAAGCTTGAGGGTGTTACAACAATTGCCTTGGATGCACAGTCTGATATGATTTATTATGCACATGGAAAGCGAATTGATGCAATGGATATCAATGGGAAGAACGTGTAAGTGAACAGTATAAATCTGATTAGACATTAAAACTTATGTACATACGATGTAGAACCGAGTCTGCAAAGCAAGGCATCATGGATATAGCCATTCCCTAACTTATTCTATTACTCCTAGAAAAACACTTGTGTCCATGCACATCTCACAGGTTATCAACATTGCGGCGCTAGATGGATTTGTCTACTGGTTGGATGACAAAACTGGAGTGGAACGAATTACAGTGACGGGAGAACATCGCTCAGCAGAGCTTCAGCGACTACCACAAATTACGGATATCCGAGCTGTGTGGACTCCGGACGTAAAACTATTTCGTAATCATACCTGCCTACATGGTCATACCAAGTGCTCACATATTTGCATAGCAAACGACGAGGAGGTGGATCACCCACGCGATATTTGTTCCTGTCCCAAGCATTTAATGTTGCTCGAGGACAGGGAAAACTGTGGCGCTTTGCCTGCCTGTGGACCTGGTCACTTTACCTGTGCAGCACCTGTTGCAGGAAATAGTGATATGAACAAAGATTGCATACCAGCGTCATGGCGATGTGACGGCCAAAAAGATTGTCCTGACAAGTCAGACGAAATTGGATGTCCTTCTTGCAGAGCGGATCAGTTTAGCTGTCAGTCTGGAGAATGTATTGATAAATCACTTGTGTGCGATGGAACTACCAACTGTGCCAATGGCCATGATGAAGCAGACTGCTGCAAGCGACCTGGTGAATTTCAATGTCCCATAAATAAGGTAAGTAAATGAGTGCCGTTTTCTCGAACGAAAATGAGTTAGGAGCAATATTGTACAAATCGAATATTAACAATTCAGTTATATTTTTTTGTAGCTTTGCATCTCGGCTGCCCTACTTTGTGATGGCTGGGAAAACTGTGCTGATGGAGCTGATGAATCTGTGGATATATGTCTACAGCGACGTATGGCACCAGCATCTGATAAACGCATTTTTATGATTTTAATTGGAGCCACAATGATAATAATATTTTCAATTGTTTATCTGCTACAATTTTGTCGAACACGTTTAGGCAAAAGCCGCACAGAGCCCAAGGATGATCAGGCCTCAGATCCTCTGTCGCCCTCGACACTGACTAAATCACAAAGAGTTTCGAAAATTGCCTCCGTAGCTGACGCGGTACGCATGTCGACACTGAACTCAAGAAACAGTATGAACTCGTATGATCGCAATCACATAACAGGCGCCTCAAGTTCAACGACTAATGGAAGCAGCATGGTGGCGTATCCAATCAATCCACCACCTTCACCCGCAACGCGTTCGCGTCGTCCTTACAGGCACTACAAGATCATTAATCAGCCTCCACCGCCCACACCGTGCTCAACGGATATATGTGACGAATCAGACTCAAACTATACTTGTAAATCAAATAGCAATAACAGTAATGGGGGCACCACTAAATTGCCATCTACTTCGGCTGCCGCCTGCCTTCAGTTTGGCTATGACAGCGAGCCATATCCGCCGCCACCGACTCCACGTTCGCATTATCATAGCGATGTTCGCATTGTGCCGGAGTCTTCATGTCCACCATCGCCATCATCGCGCAGTTCTACGTATTTTTCACCACTACCGCCTCCCCCATCACCAGTGCAATCGCCAAGTCGTGGATTTACGTAACATTTCGAGTCTTATATATAAAGATTTAAGTTTTAATTTTTACTAGTAGAGACGAACAATGCGTCGACATTATGCCTACATTATTTCTGTACACAAATTGTAAATATTAAAATTTATTTTTTATGAAGAAGGCCATTTGATAATTAATATTTATTTTCTTAGTGTTAACCTTGGTGCATAATGATTAACTTGTGTAAGATGTAAAGCTATAATCATTATAAATATCGATCTCGTTAAGTTTTATTTTCCGAACGACATTTATTAGTAGTGTACGTCAAGAATTGTCTACGATTTCCACAATGAAAACTAATAATAAAATTACTCATATAGATTAAAGTTAAGTCTAATTAATAATATAAAAAACGAAAATAAAACACACACATTACCTATTCCGCGTGCCAAAATTCATAACATACATACATTAATTGTGCGAGGTAACTACCAAGAATACAGTTTTTAGACCAAATAATGTTTGGTTTATTATACATTGCTTTTTGTTAATAGCTAGTTTTAGTAGCAATAATTACTGAACATTTATTTTTATTTCACATCTGTAATGATATAAGAAGCATCCAAAGTGCCTCGGTAATATAAGTAATAATGTGTTTTTATTGCCTAACTTTTGTACACGAATTTTAGTTTTAAAAAATTCTGATAGAAACCCTGTGTTAAAAAAATTTGCTCCTAGGGGACTTTTTATCCTTAAAATATTAAATGCGCAGTATTTCAGAAAATATATATTTAAATTGATATTTATTGAGTTCTGTGATACTTAATGTTTCTTCACACGATTCTTATGCAGATCACAGTTTTCTGAAAATGTAGAAGTCGGCAGAGGAAGCCTTGGTTTACTATATTAAAAATAAATAGTGTATTACCTGAGCCCATCCAAAGGGAATTCAAATGAAATTCAGAATGGTGGGACTTCAACATCGAAGCTGTTCAATATTATATTGCTGATACAAAGGTACTCTCTCGAAAATTGGTCGCTTAGCCCAAGTCTTCGTAGGTAAGGAACAAAATTGAATAGTCTGTTTTTTTTTAATTTCATTTGTATGTAGCTTCATTTTTTATGTAGGTGATTATATAAATGAATTCAAAAATCCAAAAATCTTAAAATCCAACATTGTCTTTATTCGTTAAAATTATTGCTTACTTAAACCTAAAGTACATATTATTGTAATAATTTAAAAGCGCATTTATAAAATTTATACTTAAATGTTGTCATAGTCTTCATCTAATTCGAATAGCGATTCGCTTATCGGCGCTGATGCCGAAGTGGCCTTTGGAATGTTTGGAGTTTTGATCTTTTCAGCGATATAATTGACGGATGATCCAAATTTAGTGATTGAATTGTTATTATTTCCGTTTATGTTGGTTTTATCCGCCGACATTTTTCCATAGCTAATCTTCGTTGGAGTGGGAAGCGCACCAGTTGTCACAATATTTGTAAGATCAATGTTTATAACTGGAGGTACAATATTAAGATTTAACATGGCAGTTGATGTACTGCCATTATCATCGCCTGACGGGCATAATGTCGTCGTTGTCATTTGGACGTTGCTATAATCGATTTTTACTATAGGTTTGCTGAGCAAATCATAGTTGCATATCGGTGGAGCTATGGCAGTGTCTTGTGGTAGTCTACTACTGTGGTCATTGATGTCGTTGGACCTACAAATCGGTGTGTATATAGGCATCGACTCAGACCGTGCTAACTTTGTGGGCAAATGACCAGCCTGATGAATCTGTGCAAGGGATGGTGCTGTTTGCACTATAACTGTGGGTGTGGAGGGATTGAAGTTTCGCTTTTGCCCACCTCCATTTAAACTAATAGAGCGCACGTAAGAATTATTTCCATTGGGCAACGCTCGCAGTGAAGTCGACGGCAGACTTAAATCATATGGTGTATCTGAGTCTGGGTATTGTTCTTCGGAGCTGTGTACATCATCGTCATTATAAGTAAACGCAGCTTCTTCGGCGACACTGATATCTGGTATATTTCTTACTAGCTCTTTTAAGAAATCGAATCGTTGTTCAGACATAATGCACTGTTTCATATGAGATGGCGAAAGGGTCTTAGCGTTTCGTGAATTTGTTATACGCAGAGTTTTAGTTAAAAGCGACTCCACAAATAGCTCCAAAGTCCGTGATATGATAACAGGTACCGCCTGTGCAACCTTACCAATTTCCTCATCACTCTGCATAATTTTCTTAATGCGACCCTGTCAATTTAAAAAATTGTCACATAATTATTTCAATGCACATATTGCGTTTGCACCAAATAAAACTGATAAACTCATTGATGTGAAAATGCTACACGCAGAACTTTACGCATAAAATGCACATTTACTAAAAATTCTATACATATGTACATATCTTTTAACTTACCGCTGGAAACCGTGCATTGTACTTTTTCTTTTTTGATGGCATTGCTACACTGTTTAGTTGAATATCGTCGAATACAACAATAATAAGTTATATTAATTCACTTCAATTTTTATTTGGTTGTCTTTACACAAAAATAGTTCCTAATAGAAGTATTTGGGAATGGCAACAATTCACATAAAATAGAGTTAATTCAGCATTCACCCAGAAATATACTATACTATATACTAAATTTGTTCACTGACACCACTAACCAGAGAACACATAGACTAGACATGTAGTACAAAGTTTTTTTTTGGTCAGTAATTTGTTGTACTATAAACTAATATCAAAAATATAAAAATCATATTCTGCGTTTTGAAATATTTTTGTATTTACTTTATAAGAAATATGTACTATGTATATTTGGGCAACGTTGCAAATTGCTTGTTGTTAAATAGGAATGTCTTCTAATTTCAAAAAAAGTAAATTTTGGCGGTGTGGCAACTCTTAAACAATTCCATGTGAATGACAACGTTTACATCATTTAAAGATAGTAACATTTGCTTTGCGTAGTTAAGAAAGAATTTTATCCAACTCTGTTCCCTGAATTTAGCTGATTTTAATTGATGGTTAAGTCTAATAAGGATCCATGTAAGCCTTTCGCCTGTGCCATACAAGCTTGTTTAGTAGGTAAGTAACAAAATTGATCCACAATATTATGCAATGGGGACTTAATATAAATCTACACCTATATACATATATGCATCATGCATAAATACAATTAACTAAAACGTTTTTGCAGAAAATAACTTTCAAGAACATAAATGCAGTGAAGTGCTTGAGCGAATGCGCCTGTGCTGCCTCAAGTGGCATAAGGAGTCACTTTGTTGTAGTGGTATCAATTTGGAAAAGTCTTATTTACAAAATCCAGAAGTTGAAATTAACCCAAAGATTTCACGCAGGTATGGTACAAAAATTCTTTTCATATTCTAGACAATCGAAAGTAATATAATGTTTCCTAGTAGTAACAAATAATGCCAACACCAACACCCGTACCTTCATACAAGCCGCCCAACGATATTCAAGATTTTTTGAAGAGAGAGCAAAGAAATATACGCAAGAGAACTGCTGTTTTACCGAAGCGTTCTTGGATAAAGCGCAATCCGCGGCTATTTCAAATTACCTTTTTGACCTCATCATTGATTATTTTTTTCTCTAAACCACTGTACGACGCATTCATAGCGGATCCTTTACCCTCGAAGGGTATTATACCAGCACATAAACGTTAAGGCATGGAATCTGTACGCAAGGCCAATATCCGACTACGTAACTATCCATTACTGTTGACAAAGTGTTCAGAAAAAGCGTCACTATATGCGAAGTGCGTATCTCGGGATATTAATGTGCATCAAAAAGTTTGCGAAACCGAGTTTAAGGAATTCTTAGACTGTATGCGTAAAACTGCCAAAGACCTAAAAACAAAGCTATAAATATACTTTTATAATCATGTCGGAGCAAAATAGGAAGCCCTCATGGCTGCAAGATAAAGGACAGAACATATTGAATTTAAGCATTCAATCACATTTAGTAATTTCTGCAGTGCTCCGACTTATACTTATTTTCTATGCCCAAGTACACGATAACAGATCAACTGTTCCATATACAGACATTGACTATAAAGTGACAACGGACGGGGCCCGGCTAGTGCTGATGGGAGACACACCGTTTGCTCGGCACACCTACCGATACAGTCCTATTTTGGCCTACATGCAAATTCCAAACGTTATTTTACATCCAGCAATCGGAAAAGTAATTTACGGACTGTTTGATCTACTACTCGGATGGCTTATTTATGCCTTAGTGCGTTTGGAATTACAAATGAAAGAGCCCAGCCCTTCGCACATAAAATTCGAACGGTCAATGAAGATATCTTCACATAATCCAGAACACAGAGATAAAGAATCTACAAAAACTGCGAGCAACTCGGCCTGCTTTTGGCTATACAATCCCCTCACGGCTGTAATATCAACCCGTGGCAATGGCGATAGTTTGTCAGGATTCTTTGTAATACTAAATGTGTATCTTCTAATGAGAACGCAGTATTCGGGGCTTAAATTATGGATTGCGTTTAGTGCAGGTCTGGTTCATGGATTCGTTATACACTTACGGCTCTATCCAATAGTATTCAGTTTAACATACTATTTGGCAATATCGGCGAACGGCCTATCAAAAAAACCTCTTGGACTGTTTCAAAAAATCTTTCCGAATGCGCAGCAAATTTACCTAATAATCGGAACACTTATAGGGTTAGTAAGCTTTACTTCGACTTTTTATGTTCTATATGGCTGGAAATATATGTACGAGGCATATTTGTATCACTTGTTTCGAAAGGATGTACGCCATAACTTTTCGCTTCAGTTCTTACTACAATACTTGACTAATGAAAACGGAGTTGGAGAATCATCACCGACTGTAAAATTTCTTATAGTAGCACCTCAGTTGTTACTTATCGTTTACTTAAGCTTTAGTTTGGGACGGTCTAGGCGTACACTATCTTTTTGTGTTTTCACTTTGGCATTCGTTGTTGTCACTTATAATTCTGTGGTTACTTCACAGTACTTTATATGGTATTTGGCTGTGCTTCCAGTATGCATAAGAAATTTGAGGTCTTTGTCATTGGCAAAGTGTACATTGCTACTCTTTCTTTGGCTCTGTGGACAAGCTTTTTGGCTGCTGCCGGGATATTTATTAGAGTTTCAAACATGGCCAACATTTTATTGGATTGGCACCCAGAGTTCAATTTTCTTTGCTATCAACAGCTATATATTATGCCAACTGATAAGCCACTTCGAGCCATAATGTAATATACTATTATTGAATTTTAAAAATAAATATGGATGCATGTATACATATGTATATCTTAATCTAAACTTGTTTTGATACGAACACTCTCTCATACCTTAAAGTGTTTGGGTCAACTAAACTGACCTTGACAGACCTTGCACCCTAACCAATAAGTGCTAGCGAGAAATAATCCAGTTATTCTACACTCCCTTTATTTGTTTGTTTGTATATATGTTAATGTGTGTATTTGGTAATCAAAAATAGAAACAAAAAACAAACGAATATTTTTCGCACAAGTTCAGTTTATTCGAAAGAAATAAACATAAAAATGAGCAAATGGACGCCTGTTTTGCCAATTTATGATTTATATGGCTCATTAATGCTCAGTCATTTAATTGAAGACCGTATGGTTTAAGGGTCCACGGGTGCCCAAAAATAAACTCACTCAATATGTTGCGTGCCGCCCACTAACTTATCTGAATGAGTTGTATGTATGTGGGAGTGTAGCCGTGTATCACTCTTCTGGTATGTACATACGTACATATGTATGTATGTATTAGAAACAACACGTGTGCTCCACATACATATACGCATGGACGCAACTTTACACTCTGTGCATACTGCACAGAATGTACTTTATGAGATGTGCCTTTCTTCCTTCGGGCTGTTACAAACACCATTACAAAACCATTTGTTTCGAGAATATATAAGTAAACCAGAATAATATAGTAAGTCAAGATAACTTTACAACTAAATAAAAGACGTGTCTGCATAAAATAGTGTATACTTATTCATAGGCTACAGATTTTTCCAAAAATATATACTATGAAAAATCTAAAATAAAATTAGTGTAAAAAATGTACAGTACACATGGGATTTATTTTAGTTTGTATATTGCACAAGTAAGAAAACTCTAGTCGAGAGTGCTCGACTAGATACTACCCTGATCCAAACTAATAAAAACGCACATTCAGTATGGTTAAAATTTCAATTTCGATGTACATATTTAA
This sequence comes from Drosophila navojoa, assembly GCF_001654015.2. The sequence continues at coordinate 12,000 of NW_022046539.1, forward strand.
AATTATAAATGAAACAGAAAACTCATTTAATTAAATATGTATATATTTGGAAACAATTAAAACAAGTAAGAAGGCTCTAGTCGAAACTGCTCGACTAGGATATACCCTGAGCCCTCCAAGCTAATGTTCTACTTCTTTTATGCACACACATACACACATGCATCCAAACGCATGCATAAGCCCGCGCTCTGCTAACTGCGCAGTAAGCAGCGACTTCACTTGGGCTGCGCTGAAGTGTGTGCAATATTTTGTGCAATCTATTTGTTGAATAACTTCTTTTGTAGACATACAATCTTCATGAAATTTCCGGGACGTAATCATAATGATCAAATGTATGTAAATTCCAAAGCACAAGTCTCTAGTATTGGAAATGCGTTTTTTGCGTATGGTATACACGAGTATACACACAAATTTCAGCTCTCTAGCTTTTGTATCTTCTGAGATCGACACACTCATACAGACAGACGGACTATATCGTCTCAGCTCGTCGTCCTGATCAAGAATATATATACTTTATGGGATCTGCGATGATTCCTTCTGCTACTACTTTTACAGAAAACCTTATACCCTGATTTCCCATTTTCAATGGGTTCAGGGTATAAAAATAATCATCAATTGCGGCGGTCTGCTAATGCGTCTCACTGCTAATCACGACGCCACTTCACTCTGAAATTTTAATGGCAAAACTGAAACAGATTCATTGATGTAGTGCCATCTAGCAAAACTAAACGAAACTGCTGATGAGCTTCTAAGAATGTCTAGAAGTTTGAATGTATGCTGCACGTGCGTTTGTTAACTGGCCAATCATTTTGTTATTTTTTAACGTCGATTGACTTAACCGAATTTATTGAAACTTTCAGCATATGATCTACATATTTTATAAAATACTTGACAAATTAAAAATAATTCACAATTAGCCACAGTGGCATCTGACTTGATTGATGTTTTTAATCGATAATAAAATATCGGGGATAGAGTCGATTTTTAAAGATATACACGACATCCGTTGTGACAGACAGACGGACAGGGCTAAATCGACTCAGCTCGTCGCCCTGATCAAGAATTTATATACTTTGTGAGGTCTGCCACGCCTCATTCTGCCTGTTACATACATTTTAACAAAGCCATTATACCCTGATTTTCCATTTTCAATGGGTTCAGGGTATAAAAATATATTTAAAAAGATAAGTTGAATGGGTTTAAATAATTCATTGTTTCAAAAATGGTCATTGAATGCGAATAGTAATTGTTTTTTTTTTTTTTTTTTTTTTTTTTTTTTTTTAGTAGTAGTATAAGTCTTAAGATCTGCTGACACTTGCTATCGGACGTTCTGATGTGAAAATTATTACGTTTTTTTTTATGAATTTCCAGTCTACAAGATTTATTGAAAGGTCTATTGAATCTTTGTTTTATTTTTTATCAAATAAATATGAAGATAAATATTTATGTTAATGTTTAATCTCCAATCAAGGTCAAGTACGTGAAAAAAACACAAACGGTTTTTATTGTATAATACACTTTTCTTTTCCACCGGTAATGTCAACTTGTTCAAGCTCGCGTGCTATTTCCTGGTCGTCCTCAATACTACAAGATAAACATTATATGATGCGCAAGATACATATTTAGTAAAATTACATACGCTATTTCTTGGTTATGCAAATGCTGCACTAGTTGATCTCTTTTATCAACGATCGTCACCAATTCCTCTAGCAATAGACGCTCCTTTTCTCGTTGTACTTCGGTTTTGCGCCAGTCCTCCACAGATTGAGCAGCGCGGAGCTCCTGATTGAGCATTGTAAATTTACGCTCAAGATCCTTTTCTTGTTCACTTCAAGAAATTAAAAATGATTATCTCTAAATTAGATGTGTAATTTATTATTTCTCACAGAATATTTAACTGCATCTGCCTCCTAAGAAGTGCATTTTTCTTGTTTACAAGCGTAAACCACTGCGAAAGTAATTGTTCTTCCGTCTCTTCTGTTTCTGGAGAAAAGAAAAATATTGTTATATACTGCATAAGAAAAACTGTGGTAATATTTAATATTCCAAGGAAATTGGTTTTTTAAGAAACATTTTTAGGTGTCAGTATAATCTCGCTGTCGTAGAGCGCTAAATTGTGATTAGTGATACTCTTTATGGTTATGGTACAAATTTGAAGGGAAATTTGTTTGGGGTATGTCAAGGCTTGTAATAGATATTTTTTAACAAATGCAGCGCTTTGACAGAGTAGTAAAAAGCAAAAACACATAACACAGATATGAGAGCGGCAGGCGTTGCGTGCTGTTGCGGGCATGGCAAAAGCAGTTAACTTAATCGTCCTTAGAGATACCACATTACCACAAACACCGCGGGAACGCGACTGTCGATGTTTTTGCTGGCCCCTTTTGTGGTCATTACGTCTTCGTCGACAACAAGCAGCGTGACCAGTGGCAGCTACACTTGGAGAATTGTCACCTTCCCCATTAAAGACGTGTACGTTATCACAGGATTGTTGGGAAGTCGCAACTGAGGCAGAATTACATAGTAAATGACTATAAGGTTCCACGTGATGAACGTGGTGAGGAGTTTGGCTCGTGCCATGTTGATGATGTTGCTGACAATGATGGTAATTTGTTTCTGTTTGGTGTTGATATGTGGGCTGTATTAGTGGGTAGTTAAGATTTACATTTACAAAACAAGAGTGAGCACGAGGCCGCGACCGTGTTGGTATCTTCTGCATCGATTGCATTGATATAGCTTGATTTACACGGTGATGCATTTCTTTCCTGCCAGAGGTGCTGGAAGTGTCACTATAAACCTCATCGTCGTCATTATGGTTCTCATCAGTATCACTGCTAGCACCGCTTATACCACTACCAAATAAACTTTCATCATCCGAGTCAAGGAGCTTAATGCGTATGACATCACCACCACCAATGCTATTCCGAATTAATCTAAGGAAGGGATTTGTACCATTTCGATTATTACTTGGATTACCGCCCATGACTGCACGGAGTTTGGCCTCTAGATTGCTAGCCTTTTGGTCAATTGCCTCTTGCTCGCGTTCCAATGCTTCCAGCTCAGACTCAATATAGGTAAGTCTATCATTCTACAAAATCAACTAGATTGAAATAAATAGAACATTACATTTAAAAGAGTACTTACTCTTTTTTCGTGTTTTGGTGAAATCCTTTCCACGACTGCGTTAAAGGATTGTAGTGGAGTAAGGGTTCCATCACTTAATCTATGACTAGGACTCATGTGAACAGCATGTTCTACGGTCTTATCTCGAGTGGAGGCTATTTTATTGGATAGAACGTCGACGTCAGATTTTCCGCAAATATTGCCATTGTGAGTAGGTGAAATCGTGAGCTCAGGAGTAAAATTAAATCTCTTCAACTTAGTAGGAGATGTGGGACTTCCAAAAGCGTTATTTACAGGTCCGGCTATTTTATTTCGCGTTTCTAAAATAAGTCGTCGTGCTTGTTCCCGCAACTTTTGCTGGCGTTCCTCCTGCTGTGAATATAATAAATATCATTCAATTAATAGATATTATATTTGACTTATTTTTTAGAATTAACGATGTGAACAGGCAAAGCGGTAGTATAATTGTGCCCATTGTTACTTACATCACTTGGATCGAGGCGTTCGTCATAACTAATTTTTAATTTTTCCATCATTAATTTAGCTTTTTCGCTCATTTCTTTGTGACGTATTAAAATGCGCTATGAAAATAAATACAAACAAAACATAAAACAGTAGCAAAAGCCAAAGACAAAGCAGCCGTAAAATGATATATAAATTAAAAGATGCTAATTAAATTGCGAAACGAACAAGCTTAAAACAATATTACAAATCATATTGATACTTGTGTGTGTCATTAATATAAACAATTCGCATAGCTTACTATAACTAGAAACTCTTCTGCTGGATTTACTTACACTTGTTGCATTGGCATCGAGAGACATAGGCAATATAGCTTCCTTACTAAGCTTTGCCATTTCTTCATTTACATCGTCATCAATAGGGGGCGGCGTTGGGGACCGACGAATTAATATTGATTTTTTATTTTGACTTGTGGTGTGTGCTGCGTTGGCTGTATTTTTATCTCTTGTCGGTGACAGAACTTTACCCAATATACTCTTTGAACTAGTAATTATAATATTTTTCACGTCTTTTTTACTGGAGGGTGATAGTTGACAAAAGTTATCTTCGTCGAACGAATTTTGATGTAAAATCTGTGTCTTCAAATGAGAAAAATTTATAAGATTTTGAGATAAATTATCAGATTTATAGTTGCCGATGACGTAGCTAGACTCATCCGATGTTGGACCTGAGCATAGAGAGTTTAAGGATGAATTAATGAGCTTATTTTCGGTTAACAATTGCTTACCGATTTGTTCAATTTGCAATTGCTTTCCAGTGAAATGAGCCCTCAGTTGGTGCAAGTATGTCATGACCGCTAATTTATCCGGTACTGTGAGTAAATCCATATCACGTGGCTCAATAACACGTGGTATTCCCAATGTTTCTGCTGCATCAAAGGCTGTACGACAGTTGCCAACAACGTCATGGGCAGTAAGTTTTGACATATCTCTGATATAAAATGTAAATGAAAAATGTAAAATAATTTTAATAAATGTTTTACTTACGTCAACTACTTATCTACTCACATCAAGTGCGGCATAAAATGATGAATTATTGCGCAGAAAGCCATTCCATTACGCCAGCTAGTAGTTAAATTTGTGACCTTCACATTTGGATAATCTTTGGTTACCTCTTTACACCACTCCAACAAATCTTGTCCGGGGGTATTATCCTTAAGCACGATCTTCTCTAATGGCTTTAAATCGGAGTTATTTATTTTAGCTGTATTATTTACAGCGGGTGTAGTATCATAACTTTTCTTTAAATTCAAGGGCTGAAGCTCCGAGCGTTTAACACTTGATATTATTGCTGCGTCGTCTATCGAATTCGTTGAATTTTCGATGGATTTCACTGATCCAGTTGACTTTGTGCAGACTGGAGTTACATTCCAGTCAGTGGTTGATTGATCATTGTAAGAATTATTTTCTTGGAGTTTTAGTACATCCGCAGCACTGCAATCTTGCTTGTCAGAGGTTAAAGCTTTACTTAAGTCGTTCTTATTATTTAATTTTACTGTGGTATTTGGTTTTTCTTTAATAGGAGTAGATGCCAGCAATCCATGAAAACTTTCGTTTAGATTACATTCCAACGGCTTATAAACGATATTATTCTGATGACTTTCTTTGTCTTTAGTAGGCGTAATAAGCTGTGCATCAGCTGCAGACGGAATACTTAATGGTTCATCAGCGTCAACTATTACCTGGGGCTGTAATCCGACAGCTAAATGATTTGCACGATCCGTTTCTACTTCAAAGTGTAGATGGTTAAGGGAGTCTGCCAAAGGAGTTGGATCTTCCGATAACGAGGGAACTAAAAAAATAAGTAAATAAAATTATGTAATAGAATCTAATCTAATAGAATCGATTTAACAGAGAGCACTCATACCAATGATTTTAAAATACGCTTCAAGTTAAAAAATTGCATTTACAAGGATATATTAGTGAATAAAATGAATATAAACTGGATAATAGTGCTAGTCGACGAACAATTGCTCTATTACTTTTATTATAACAGATTTTATATTAAAATATCAATATACGATAATTATTAGGCTATACCCTGAACAAATGGAAAATGGGAAATCATAATGGTTTTGTGAAAAAGTATGTAACGGGCAGAAGGAATCAACCCCATTTTAACACTTTTTGACCTGAAGACTTTACTGTGTAATATATATGATGAATAAATTAAATTATTCAACAAATAAATTCTCATGATATCGTGAAATCAGGGTACAATGGTTTTGTGAAAAAGTATGTAACAGGCGGAAGAAATCATCATATATATTCTTGATCAGCACGACGAGCTGAGTCGATATAGCCCTGTCCGTCTGTC
>NW_022046540.1:0-17539 GCF_001654015.2 Drosophila navojoa
ATATATATATATATATATATTGTTATCTTTGGTAAAAATGTTGCGAATAACATGAATGAGGTTGGATTTGAATAGTTTATTACTATATAATATATTACTATAACAAGCTAAATATTCTGAAACTCTCATTGGAGCATTATAAACTAAAGATTTCTAGAAAGAACATTTAAGTTAGGCAAGAGGAAAGTTCTTTAGTTAATTAATCAAAGTCATGTCACTATAAAAGAGAGTAGCAAGATCTATATATGTATAGCATATACATATATATCTCAATCAATCCATAATCAAAATGAAGATATGTAAATCTATATATATATATATTGGGCAGGCAATATGAAGATCTTAGTTATAATCAACTATAAATCATATCATATTGATCTAAAGTTCTTTGAGCGTAGCTTTTAAGTTTTTATAATTTTAGTGCTTGTGCTAAAGCAGCATAACTATTATAATTTAATTATTTTAATTTAGTCTATAATATTGTAAAATGTAGAGATGTGTACGTATGTATTAAATATTTGCTCTGATTGGTATTGGCGTGTGTGTGTGTGTGTGAAACAGTATTATATATGTATTTTTTAATTGTTGGCTGTAGAATATTATTTTTGTGTTTGTTTTTATTTATATTTGTTTATTCATTTTTTATATGGCGTCGAATATGTCTCCAAAGTGTTTGTCTATATATAGCTATAGTCCTGTCCCTAGTGTACATTTTGTGTGTGTTAAGAAACGAAATGGAAATGAAACAGAAAATATAGTAGAAAATGACTGATGGAAAATTTCGAAATGTCCCTAATTTTTGTCCTATTTTTCTGTATATTTTTAGATTCACCCAATAATAAGTGGACAGAATGTCAATTTTGCAAAATGGTTATTACCACGGTGAATCTTTGGAGACATATTCGCACCCAACATACGCCCCAACCGCCGCGCAAATGCGATCTCTGCAATAAGAATTTCAAAAACAAATACAGCCTCCGCGAGCACATACGCATCTCCCATGAGCAGAAGGTGGCCATTAAAACGGAGAACTGATGGACGATCTTTCAGGTGCAGCATGGCGTCAATTGAATAGCCGCACGACATAGAGAGAGACAGACATAGAGCGGGGGCAGAGTGAGAGAGGGAGAGAGAGAGAGAGAGAGAGAGCGAGCAAGTTATAGAAAATTACGTCCATTAGAAAAGCAAATGCCAAAACGAAAGATATTTGTGGCACGAAAATGAAAAAAAAAAAATAACAAAAAAAAAATAAGAAAACTTATAGAAGAAGCAGAGGCAAAACCAGCAAGATAATGTTTAAACACTTTTCCAGTCATTAGCACTTACTTTGTCCAAGTTGTTTAGCCTAAAATCTTAAAATCTAAACTTGTGTACATAACATATTTAATTTGATACATTTTGTATAACCTAATATCTGTCTAAACTGACTTGGCCATGTCATCAGCAGATATCCATATACATACATATATATATACATACATATATATATTTGTATGTATGTATGTATACCCTATTCATTGAAGCAAATCTGTCAAACTGAAATTAATTTATGTATTTTAGTTAATTAGCTAGCCAAGTAAAGTCTGTATAACTGTACATATATTAAGCCTATTATAGAATATAAATAATTTCTAGAGCGCCAGAGCCAAAGCCCGAGCAGGCTGACAGTTCTCAAGCAACCACAGTCAACATATATATATTTATGTATTTTTTTTTGCTCAACTTGTACAAAAAAAAAAAAAAAAAATTTTTTTTTTTTTTCACTTTTAAAAAAAAAAAAAAAAAAAAATATTTAATTCACATACATATATATAATTCACATACATATATCCTCATTGTATATTCTAGTTTCTTTTATACTAAGTATCGTATTTAAATATAAATATTGAAAGCAACAAAACAAAATATAGTTAATTGATAAATCAAATTCCCACACACATGCTAAAGATGAAGATAAAGATTAATATATATATTATATACCTAGTTAATTGAAAGGCTAAATGTTAAATGAATAACACATACGTTTTATATAATATATATATATCGTATCGATTACAAACAATTTTTGATGTCAGATCATATATTATATTTAGAATGAGAAGAGAGAGAGACAGATATATATATATATTGTCATAGTGAACTAGGAAAGGCCCTCTTCGGCTAGCCGAAGTCTGTATGCCCTTGCAGAACTGCATTCAAGCAAATAGCCAGCCATATGATATATATATATGTATGTATGTATGTATATATATATATATATATGTAGTACATATAGAAAGAAAACGAAAATCAAATTCTTTGTAGTTTTTTATATGAGAAAGCAATTTTTGATAATATCTTATGAGGAACAGCTGGAGCTGTATCAGCATAGCTTTAACAATTGGAATGCAATGGAATGGAACAATCGTTTTGTACCGAGAATGCAGCTGGGATAGGTGAAAATGAAACATGTGCGAGAGTTAAGTGAGACGAGTGAAAGCTCGTAGGCGTGTGAGAGCAATGAGTTAGAGCTGGAACGTTGTGAAACGAAACACGAGATAATTTGACTCGTGCTTGCTATGCATCAAATCGGAACAAAACGGCATGGAACAGCGCAGATTTGCCAAAACAACTGAATGCATGCGCTGCAACAGAACGGAATGGAACATCAGTTTAACATGCACTAGATTTGCGAATTTGATATGAATTAAATGCAAATACTTTATAGCAACTGCCTCTGCAAGGGTAGCAAACCATTTCTATATAAAAATCTCAAACCAAAAAAAAAAAAAAAAAAAAAAATGAAAACATTTGAAATTTTGGTGTCTCGTGTGAAAAAAAAAAAAAATAAATAAAAAATGTGAATCGAACCAAATATGCATGTATATATATTACAAAAAAAATATTGAAAAAAAACGAAAACAAAAAAAAATGAAAAAGAATAAAAATTTTCGTCTCCTTTTGATAAGCAACAAAAAGCAAAAGGGAAATTCTAGCGAGAATTCCAAATGAAATTTACACAATAAAAGCCAAGCCAACTATACGTATTTCCAGCTTAAAAGCCCCGCTCCTATTTTATTTATCCACAAAATTTGTGTGCCATTTCTTGGTTTATTATTTTTCAATTCACTTTGAATTCTTTCAGCTGTCGCCACGGTGGAGGAGAGCTCCCCATCTGGGGTTGCGCTCATCTGCAGCTTCTGCAAGCGTCGGCTGCAATCGATGAACGCCCTGAGACGTCACATTGCCTCGCGGCACTCGGAGATCCAGAGCAAGGAGCACGAGTGCTTCATCTGCATGAAGAACTTCAAGACCAAGTGGTCTCTGTCCACACACAACTCGCGCTTCCATCGGGATGCGCGACTGAGCAAGGAGCTGACCAAAATCGATTTTGTGGAACATCAACTCAGCTAAGGTCGAACCGAATCATGAGGGAAGTGGGAGCAGAGCAGAGAGGGAGAAAGAGAGAGAGAGAGAGAGAGAGAGACCTGTAACAATATATATAATTTTAATGACGATCTATTTTATACACACGAACAAACTTTACTTAAGCATTCAAAATTTCTCATATTTCATGAATTTTATCTAGATGACATATAGATAAGCATCTAAACCAAATTTTATTCTAATTTATATATTCAAAAATATCTAACTCGAAAAGCAATTCTTTAACTATACTCATTCACGAAAGTGAGAGGAGTATATTGGTTTTGTGCAATGTCCGTCCGTTTGTCCGTATGAACGGAAGCTAACGGAAATCCGTTTCATTGCCATGCGTTTCAAGATCTGATTAATTTGATTGACATTTTTCGTTTTAAAGGCAAAACAAGAGTAGTACCATATTTCTGTCCACGTTTCATTTCCAGTCGTTTCACAGGAATGGATCAAAATCAATTTTAGTTATAAAATGGAAATTTACATACACAATATACACATTTCACTTACGTGGATGAGTATGAAAATCAAATCAATTTCATATCCATGTGATAGCAAAGTTAGCAAAGAAAAGCAATATAAACGATATGCGGAATATGAAACAGAAATTCAGTTTCCAAAAATAAAAATCGCTCTCGTATTTATTTCACATTTCTCATATAATCTGTATATGATATATGTAGAATTTAATAATGACATTTCATTACATGGACTTTGTTAGAGTTTCAATTCATAGTACATTTAAGTGAAAGTTAGGGAACCTTTTATGAAAAGGGTTTTCGGTTAGTAGGAAATGTGTGAGAGACAAACGCATTTGGTTAAAAAATTATATTTTGTTTTTGGATTTTTAATATCTTAATTAAATCGTTGCGCCTCTGTACAAGATTGGATATCTGAATATATCTATCTATCTGTGTGTCAAGCTATAGATAAACGCAGGATTTGAAAACATTTTGACGAGAATGAAAAAAAAAAAAAAAAAAATAGTTTTTTTTTTTTTGTTTGCCCATTAGAGCAGATCGTGGCCGGGCAGGGGGAAGGTGGTGCTGAATTTGATGACGCATTTGTGGAGCTCCTCCAGCTGCTGCTTGATGCTAGCGTTCTCGGCCAGGGTCTTGGTGAAGTCGACCAATTTGGGGCTGCCCGCTGCCTTGACGGCCTCGGAGCCGATTTTCAGCGCGGCATCGATAAAGGCGACCACCTGCTCGATGTCCTTCTCGAGGAGGCCGCGTGTGGTTAGGGCCGGCGTGCCCAGGCGTATGCCGGACGGATTCATGGCGGACTTGTCGCCGGGCACCGTATTCTTGTTGCACGCAATGCCCACCTCCTCGAGCACCAGCTCGGCCGTGGCGCCGGTCAGTCCGGTTTTGCGCACGTCCACCAGCACCAGATGGACATCGGTGCCGCCGGTGGCCACCGCATAGCCCAGATCGATCAGACCCTGGCACAGTGTCTTGGCGTTCTTGATGACCTGCGTCTGGTATGCCTTGAACTCGGCCGACTTGGCCTGCTTGAAGGCCGTGGCAATGCCAGCGATGGCATTGTTGTGCGGCCCACCCTGCAGGGCCGGGAATACGGCCTGATTGATGCGCTCCTCCAGATCGTAGAGGACCTTTTCGCCATTGGCCTTGGTGCTGCGCACGCCCTTGCGGAAGAAGATGACGCCGGCACGTGGACCGCGCAGCGTCTTGTGCGTCGTTGTGGTCACGATGTCGGCGAACTCGAACGGCGAGGGGATCTGCTCGGCGGCCACCAAGCCGGCGACGTGCGCCATGTCGGCCATCAGATAGGCGCCGACCTCGTCACAGATCTTACGGAAGCGTCCGTAATCGAGCAGGCGTGAATAGCACGAGATGCCAGCAATGATGATCCGAGGGCGGAATGTGCGCGCTGCCTCGGCCAGCTTGTCGTAGTCAATGAGGCCCGTCTCCGGATTTACCTTGTACGGCATGCTCTCGAAGAAGATGGATGTGGCCGAGATCTTCTTGCTGGGCGTGAAGAAGCCGTGCGTCAAATGGCCGCCATCGGGCAGATCCAGGCCCATAATACGATCGTGTGGACGCAGTACACCCGTATAGACAGCCAGATTGGCCGGCGATCCCGAATAGGGCTGCACATTGACGCCCCAATCGTTGCTATTGAGATTGAACAATTCGAGGCCGCGAGCCCGTGCCAGATTCTCAATCTGATCAATGAACTGATTGCCACCATAATAGCTATTCATTGGGAGAGATAGAGAGTAGAAATTTGTAGAGATCTATTGATTAAACTGTAGTGCAATGACATTTGGATTAATCTTGCTCAAGCTAATAAATCAAAAATGAAATAAGAAATATTAAGTAGAAGGGCGTATAAGTAGTGCTGTGAAACGGGAGATTTGTAGAAATACCTAGAGTTGAAAACAAGCCAAGAGGAGTTTGTAAAGTCGAAGAGTAAGACTTTTGGTTGAAGAGAATTTTTATATATTGAAAGTAATCTTAATATAACTTAAATAAAGGAGTTTTGTCCGAGTACTACGAGTTCTTGTAGCTTAACTTAGAGTTTAAGGAATACTAATAAAGTAGGTTAGAGAAAACTTTTGATAAGGTTAAAGAGATAGAGATTTAGTTGAGTTTGGATTACCCTTCATCATAAAGTTCTATTACTCTCACTTAAAAGTTGCTAAAAATTCAATTACAATCCGACTTCAGATAAGCTTGAGGCAACAGCTCAACTTTCACTCGATTGCGTTACGCTAACCGTAATGCCGCATTATGTAATAATCTTGATGAATCTTACCGCTTGCCCGGATAGCCCTCAGAGTATTTGTTGGTCAGACAGGAGCCCAGGCAATCGAGCACAGCCAACGAGGTGAAATTCTCGCTGGCAATCATCTCGAGCCCCTCGCGTTGGCGCTCCTTCTCCTTGACTATGATATCGGCCAGCTCCGGGTCGCTCACCTTCAGCGTTGCTTGCAACATCTTTTGGTCCGCCATTTTCTGTCGAGACATTGTGAATATTGTAATACTCTAGAAATCTGTACCGATTGTGGCAACGATCGGCAATGCAATGAATTGCAAACGCATCAATTGCCAGTGTTTTATGACGAAACGAGCGATCGACGCAAATATTTATATTATTGTAGAATATTATTTTCCAGCTACGGCGCGCAAGCGAACGAGCCAGCCATCGGTTCAATGGGTTCAAAAAACATTGGAATTTTTTTTTATTTCGTTCACATATATTTCTATATATATATTATATAGAAATATGTGGATGGGGAGATAAGGCAACGCCCTATCGCCGCATAGTGATGTGATAGATGCAATTCAGTGACTCTCAAACTGTGACCTTAGCTAACAAACAATTACATCAGTGGGTAAATGGAGAGGTTTCGCAACTCCAGAGAAGAGAGCTTGATCTCAAAGATTGCCTAAGTGGAAATCACAATCAGCCTTAAGTCTCACAGAGAGTAAACAGCGAGGACCGACCTCAAGGAACCGGTAGAGTTTCCAAGGAATTAGGTAGAGCTAATAGTAGGAATTCACCTTGACGATACGGTTCCAAGTAGATCTAGCTCAGCAGCAAATGTAGTCCGTCTCACCAGTCGGAGAACTATACCAAGACTCAGGAAATTTGTAGGAAGTACATTCATATATTTGAATTGTTTTCTTTTATATATATGATATTCGCTTGAATGACTCTATTATCTAAGATATTCTTCATTTGGTGCAAGATTAGATATTTCAAGGGCAGAGTTCAGAAGCAATACGAAATCTGCATCCGTTCTGCAAAGTAGTTCAACCAAATATGCCCGCTTCCCTTTTTCGTGTAGAGTATCTCATTTGCTTCCTGACTTTGGTACGATAAGATTAACGCCTTCAATCTAATATATATGTATATGCACATCCATATATTATTTTTGATAGTTGTATTTGAGACGTGTGCAGTCAAGAGGAATATTTTGTTATTTGCAGGCCGGGGGTCAGGGGTTAGCGCATAGAGGCACATACCATTTTTATTTGGACCCCCTGATGGGCGTCTATTTGCAGCTATTTGCGTAGAGCTCATCGCCTCACCAAGTGTCACAGGTTCAAATTCGATTGGCGATAAGACTGAAAATGAACGCACACTCCGGGAAATAATATCGGCTCGTTATCATCAAATTGAACCTACTCGAGGCGCTTCATATGCATTAAGCCAGGAGAGATTGAAAAGCTTTTGCGCTTTTCTACACAATTATGCGAAAAATGTAAACAACATAAAGAGCAAATATATTGAAAAACATTAAAAAAATAAACAGTTATTGAAAACTGAGTTGATGATGAAATTTTTGCTGATAGCTCAATAAGAATTTGATAGAGACTATGGAATGGATTCTGGAAATTTTAGATTCTGTTTGGCAAAACTTTGTTTCATTTGGATTTTCTCAATTTAAGCCAGAAAATAGTTTTGATAGATTGAAATTATATTCCTCAAGGTTTTTAATCTTTCTGGCTTCGAGTTTCCGTTCAAGTAAGCCAATCAAGAGACGCCTGAAATTGTAGAGCGTTCTGCAAATTCCTTTAAATTCTCTCTACTCCGATTCAGTTTCGGCTAATTAATAGATTTGCATGTTGCCAGATTTAAAAATATTCTTGTTTATGGCAAAATGTAAACAGATGTTTTCCTAGAGAAATGAGAAAGATCCATTGCACGACCAGAAGTTGCCCTGCAACTGTATTTATATTCCCATATATATACGTATCAATATATTAAATTTAAGTGGGGCTCGTAAGACGTACGACACTTGATTTCAAGGCAATCGACAAAAAAATAAATAGAACTGAGAAAATTTTGAGAATACAAATAGCAATGTCAAGACTAGATCATTTAAAGTATCTATAGATAAACAGAAGTATGGAAGAGCGGATGCAGATCAGGATTACCTATACCAGAGTGATTCAGAAAAGATATTGAAATATTTGCTATATCCAGAATTTGGTACATCTATAGTTCGTGATCTTCATCTGTACAGTGTATATAATTATCTGAATTTTCTCTCACCTAAGTACTCAGACTTGAATTGACACACTTGACTAAATGACCTCAAGTGCACGCCTAGATAAAAAAAAAAAGTAACTGCCAAAACCACATTCAACTTAAGTACTCGAATGCTTCAATCTCACGCACTACAAATGAAAACCGTTTGGGTGGGGCCTTGGGTTGACGCCTGTTGTCAACTGCAATGATTCCGAATTTGATATTGCGAGTCTACATAGAAAATCTAAGGCTTTGTGTCTTAATTTAAATTAAACGCGCACGAAGCCAAACAAGAACAGGGTGACTCGAGCACGGCTTCGGAGCGACAGCAGCGAGCAGAAACAATAGAGAACAAGATGAAGAACGATAGAAGAAATTCAAGTTGGCAAGGCGAGCTCCGAATACCCTTTCCGGCAAATAAAGTTGCCAATAAACAGTTAGCTTGAAGAGCAAAAAGGAATTTTTTCAAAGTAATCAATCCAAAGTTTTTTTTTTTTTTTTTTTCAATAATAATCAATCCAAGGTCATTTACATATACATTATGCTGATCGTACAGATCAAGTGACTATAGCCATATACATACATATATGCCAAATAAATAGCACAATTTACTTAGGCAAATGAGTTACTGATCATGAATATATATCCTTTAACTATTTCCAACAAAATCGCACAATAACTGACAAAATCGATCGACTCATAGAAAGGGTATAAAAACGTGACTGATTAACGAAAACTAAAACCGCTTTGCGTCGCGCACAAATCGCGTCAACGAGATCGTGTGACAGATTTTCACAAAAAACAGTTAATTTACCGCACTGCG
Source organism: Drosophila navojoa (assembly GCF_001654015.2). Next base: position 9,239 of record NW_022046540.1, read on the forward strand.
CTGCAATTCACACTGCCAATTGATAGTTTCAATAGTTATTAACAATTTGCACGTTTCGCCCTCAGCTGGAGCAATTAATTAGCTTACTGAACTTCTTCGCTTCCACACACACTCACTTACCGGAATCGAATTTGAAATGTTTCTGATCGTCGTCAAAGCTGCCGGCGTTGCTGCGACCGGCAGCGCTCTCGGCGATTTGCTCTTTGCCTCATGCTGCTGTGCTGCGAGCAGGTTGGCAGGCCCGGGCCGAAGCCGATAGCTGTTAAATGAACGGGTTGCTGTTATAACTGGGCAGTTGTTGATAATGCCCAGTGGATGGAGGCGTGTGACTGTTTTCATATGCTGCATGTCGTTGCTATTGCTGATGCTGCTGATGCTGTTGCTGTTGCTGCTACGGCCGTTGCTACTGCTGTGTTTGGTCCCCTGCGCGTCGATATCTTCGAATGTAACGTCCAGCGTCTTGTTCTATACTAGCACAAGCCGCAATCGCATCCGTCTCCGTCTCCAGCGACTCCCCGTAGGCGCTGCTGATAACCTCTCACCTGCATTGGGAATCGTGGTGTGTTGGTTTCTCTGATAAGCTGATAGAATGCATGTTTACTTGCCCCCTTGCCATTAGGCAGCCACTGTTGACCAATCAGCTGTTTGCGATTTTCAGAATATATACATACGTAAAATTTTGAAAACTCAATAGAAACTGTTCGCCATCAATGTTGTTAACATACTGTTACGTGTTCACATGTAGTTCGATTTAAGATGCCGGCTCGATATAGTGCTATCGAACCAGTTCTATCGATAAGGCGCACAGAACGCGAAAGGCCGCCAGCTCTCGCTGTCAACACTGGTCAGTTGACTTTGAACAGTTAAGCCGGTTGGTTGGTCGATTGGTTGCTTGGTCAGCGCAACGGAATAAAACAGGCGAAAGCAAGCGAATAGTATACGTCATTAACCGTTACACTGCAGAGGCAGACAAAAAACAAAAGAGCGCGCGTTGCAAACCATTTTGCTTTTTCATATGAATTCTGGATTTTTTTTTTTTAGTTAAGTTTTTTGTTGTTGTTTGAAAGCAGATAAAAGTGTTCGGTGAATAAAAATGTATGAATGAATCTTTAGCGCGTTTTCAAATAGAAGCAGCTTAAATCACTATAATTAAAAACACAAGGAAAAGGTGAGAAACCCAAGAAAACAACTGTTTGTATTATTATTATTATTATTTTCTTGTTTGTTAAAGCAAAGCGAAACCAGCAACAATAAGAACAACAACAAAAGCAGAACTGCAAATGCTATTTTTAGCTGAAAGAAAGAAAATAACTTTTTTGTTGCGGGTTCAGCTCGATTGTTGTTTTGTTTTTAAAGATTTGTTATTGTATAAAAAAAAGAAGGAAATAAATAAAAATGATTACGATAAAATTCCGTTGTTCTGCTCGCTGTTCAAATTTCCGGACAGAAGATAAAACATAAGTATATACATATACCTATATGTATATTTATATGTATATGTATGTATAATAGTTACAACTATTTATAGGCAAGCTTATATTTTGAAGTGAGTTTCATACGAAATAATTAAAAATTGTGTTTGCGTTATTTGTTTTTGTTGTAGCTGTCGTTTTTTTTTTGTTTTGTTTTTACTGTTGGTAATTAATTTTTTTGCGCCTTGTGCTTTTTTGTTGTCAATTATAAAAAAGCCGCGCGCGCGAAAGAGACAAAAAGCAATTTCCGCCTTAGCAGCGCGCGCAAACAAACGAATGAAAGAAAAAATTATTTAAAAAAAATATAATAAATAAAATAAAATAAAACAATAATAAATATGCCCACAAAATGAGCCAAGCAATTTGCAATTGACTTTTTTTGTGTGCCATTTGCTGTGCTCGTTGTTTGTTTTTATGTTACAACTTTAACTTTAATTATACAAAACAAAAAAGTTGAAAACAAAACAAAAATAATAATATAATAAAAAAAAAAACGGCACGCAAAATTAAAATTGCAAATTGCCGTCGCTGCGCTGCCAGCGTACAACAAACCGCTGCCGCTAGCTCTGCCAGTGCCGCTGCTGTTGTCAGTTGCCTGTTTGTTTTTGTCCGCTGCTTTATTAGTTTTTTTTGTTTTCATAACGACATTCGTATGCGCGGCGTCCCAGTGTCCGCATTGACGTCGCCGCGAACGCAATTTCGACTGCAGGCCGCTCTCTCTGCATGTGTGTGGGAGAGTTTCTAGTTGCGTGTGTGCGCGTGTGTGTGTGTGTGTGTGTGTGCACATTTCAATTACATGCTGTTGACTCTCCAAATTTCAAGTTCACCCAAAGCTCAAATGGCAACAACAAAACGCCGTTAGGCAAAGTACGTGTGTGTGTGAGTGTGTGTGAAAGGGCGAGATAGCGAGAGAGCGAGCTGGTGAGCGGGTAAACGGTGTTACAGTTGGTTCATGCACAATAACAACAAGCCTCCATGGTCAGGGACAAGTGTTTGTTGTTGGTTGTTGTTGCCGTTGCCAAATTTGGCGAATCTTTGGACACATTTGTTAACGCAGACACCAACAAGTGTTTAAGCGCACACTAAGCCGCATTATTCATAAATAAGCAATCAGCATTATATACCTTTGATAAACACAAACACACACACACACACACGCACACACACACACACACACACCTGCGTCAGCCTATCGTTTATGTGTGAAGCAAAAGGAGAGGAAAATAACTTGTTTAGGATTTTGGTTTGGTTGAGAAATGAAAATAGGTATGAAAAATGTATATTGTTTCATAGTGGGGCAATCGAAAGCTGTTGATGGTTGTTCTTGTTTATTTGCAATCAATCTCAGTTATATGTAAACATTGAGTCTTGGGTGTCGCAGTTGTTTGAGTTATCAAATTTATGATCCACGTAATCGCCAGATCGTCAATTCTATACGTGTTTACACATACATTCATCTGTGTTTATATGTATATAAGTAAATAAATAAAAAAGTGTAGATTCCCCCGAACGGCTTTTTTGCTTCTTTTATTTTACTTTTTTTTTTTTTTGGGATTTTCGCAATAATTTTGCTGCGTATCAGAGTCGTACTTTTTTCATTATTAGTATTTGTTTTATTTATTGTATATACGTATTTTATATTTATTTATTTTCTTCTATAGCTATTTTTCAAACTCTGACGCTCTCTCTCTCTCTCTCTCTCTCTCTCTCACACACCTCCCACCCCTCGCTCTTCGCTTCGCTGATATCAGCACTTATTTATAATTAAAAAAAAAAAAAAAAAACTGTAAGTGGGGACAACAAAATGGTGGGGGAAAAATAAAACGAAGAAAGAAAAAATAGTCAACAGCAAAGCAAATTCGAACGAATCGCATATAACAATAAATGTATATATTACAAAAAGATATGTGTGTATGTATCTATATATTTGTATATCTATATATATATTTATGTGAACTCGAGCAAAAAGAAAACAATAATAAAAAAAAAAAATGAAAAAAAAAAGAAACATGTTAGGCAAATTTTTTTTTGCTGATAACTCAAGGAAAAAAAACAAACTTAAGCTGACAATAAAGTCAGGGCGACTAGCCGATTCCCTAACTTGCTAGAGTCATAAAGTTTAAGCTACAGATTTCCTAACAATTGTTAAAAACATATAAAAAATAGTTTTATGTGTGGCTCACGGCTTAAATTAAGTTCCAAAGCTCAAAGGATTCAGTTCATTAAGCAGGATACGACTTGAACTAGTTCCTAGTTTAAAGTACATATATGCAAAGTGGTTCGGTTCAGTTTAGCCTATTATATGTATGTATACATATATGTATTTATGTAAGCAATTGTAATTATCATGAATAGGGTATCAAAGTGTGTAAAGCAACAAAAACTAACCAACTCAAAAAAGAAAGAGACAGAGAGAGAGAGAGAAAAATGACAGAAGTAGAAGAAACGAAAGAATGAATTGTAGTGGAGCAAAAGCTAAAATCAAAGTCTCTGCGCCTTTACAGATAAAAAGCGTGTACGAGCATATCCGTTGAATAGAAGCGAACCAAACAATAGAAATCGAATGGAAGCAAAAAGAAATAAAGAAAATCAAAAGAAATGAAACCGAGGCACAACAACAGCAAAAAAACATACGCTGCTTGCGCACCCACCGCCCGACTCCTGCGCCCACCCACTCCCCTACCAACCTCCCCCCTCCCCCCTCACTCTAAGCCATAGCGATTCGCCACTGCTATCAGCCGACAGAGGGCGCCTCTCAAAGATGGTCTATCTGAAAGAATAGAAAGGAGAAGAAAAAACGATATAAATTAGGCAGATATCTCTCTCTCCCTGATAATGTGTGTGTGCGTGTGTTTGTATTAAATATATTACTTATACAAGTACATATGTGTATATATTCTGATATACATATTGTATGTATATATATCTATATTTGGTTGAATTTGAGTGAAAATGAAATAGAAAATTAATCAAAAACCCAAAGCGAGAAAATAAAATTGAAGTATAAACGAGAGTGATTCGTAGTTATGAATCAGAGAACGTTTTGCGGCCGAATAATGTTCTTGTATACCCTGTACATATGTATAAAGAGAGCAGATGTTGGGGCTTATGCAGTGATACGATTATGAGAATACGATTAGAAGAATGTTTTCAAAAATCGAAATCTTTGCATATTGCAATATTTGTTCACACATGTAAGTGTCCAAAATATAATACCAATTCATTTATACTATATAATATAGTGAATGGTTTTATTTTAATTATTTATTTTTTTATTTATTATATTTAGATTCAGAATTTATAGTTATATGTTTATAGGGTATTCTGCAGTCAATCACTTTGCAACTGTTTTTATATATTTTTATGGTTTTTCAATATATATTCAACTATATATATATATAAATGCATATATATTTGTTTTCTGTTTTTTTTTTTTTTTTTTTTTTTTTGAACTTTTTTATTGTTTTTCTTTAAATTTATACGTGTTTTTATTGCTAACACCTCATGAAGGAGGTATTTCTGTTAATATATATAAATGTATATGTATATATATTTATTTATAAATGCATTTCCGATATGTACTGTTATTTTGGTTCCATTTGATTAATTTTTTATTTAATTATGAATTTCAATATTGAGAAACAATAAATTTATTTGTATGCACAAATTGAATTTATGCTTTTTTTTTTGTAATTCAATTTGTTTTCACTTGTTTTTTCTCTCTCTCTTAAATTGATTAAAATTGTATATTTGTAATTTGATAAATGGGTCATAAAAAGGCAGTTAAATGTAGATATAGTTAATATTAGCAGCTTTATCAAGCGGACTAACTTGTAGCGTTCAAGTGCTTAGACTGAAATCGCTCAAAGGCAAATTCCTTGGAGGAATTTCTTGAGACTTTCAAGCAGCTTAGAGAAAGCTCCAGATACTACCAATTAAGGTCCCAAAGCGGTTCACAAGTTTCAAACTAATTCAGGGGCAATTTTTGTTATAAATCGGTTCACTGGTTCACAACTAGTTCAAATAATATTTGCAGCTCGAGTTCCGTTAGAAATGAACCAAAGTAAAACAAGCTTGATTTAATTATCTAATATATGTATAGATAAATATTTATATACATACTTACATAGCTATACATACAAACATATGCATAGAGAATATATGTACATATGTATATGGATACAAAAACTATATACCAACATATACAATATACACATAAATATGTACATACATACATATATGTATGTATATATGTACATATCTCTATATGGTTAATATAAAGCTGGCAAAGAAAATATTAAAAACAAGGCAAACATCGCTTGGAAAATAAAGTTGAGCAAAAAGCATTTAATTTATTTACCTCCTATCCTATCCCCACCGCCCCTCTGCTCATTGCCTTGCCACGCCTCCTTGCAAGCACACACACACACACACACACACAACGGACCTGACCGTTTGCGTTGCAGCTCTTAGTCCTTTGCCTCTTATGCTCCAACCAAGTACCTCCCCTCGGCCCCTACCCCTCTCAACAGTGTCCCAACGTTCCAACGTCAAGGCAAAAAAGTAGAAAAAAAAAAACGGTATAAAAAAACAATTTAAAAAAATTTCGTTTTACTGTTGCTCGGTTTTTGCCTTTTTGGCGCGGACAGAAAACTATGAGCACAAAATGAAAAAGAAGCACGGAAAAAAGTTGCAAAAAAAAAAAAAAATAAATAAAAAGCTGAGAAGGAAACGAAAAAAATGAAAATAAAATAAGAAAAAAAGCGAAACTGAAACTGAACTTTACATCAAGGCATGCAATGGGAGGAGGGCAGAAGAAGAAATCGCAGAAATGGGAACAACAGCAAAAACTTCATTTATACTTTGCACCGAACAAAATAACAAGTGGCCAGAGCGGGACAGAGAGAGAGAGAGAGAGAGAGAGAGAGAGGTAGAGGAAGTGTGAGAGAGAGAGAGAGGGGCAGAGCTGGAGTCAGCGCTGAGTAAACTGCTTGCTATCTGTATACCCTGTAGTCAGTCAGCAAAGTGTGTTTGCCATACACCCTTCGCTTAATGGACCGAATAATGCCTTGAGATCGAAAGCAAGAAAAGTGGATGCATCTATGCAATGTCTCATCGGTTCGGATGATGATGAACGTCTCACTATTCTACCATATGCTAGCAATTTGCTATTAGATTGATCATTTAATGCACATTCGATATATGTGTTACACCCTTATATGACTACAACTAATGCTATAAACACTATCAATATTCCTGGAATATTGTGAATCGATTAAGGTGGTATATTAACGGGCTGTCGAGCTATCCATATATAAATTATATCATATATTTGCTTATAAATGTTGCACTATTGATAATTGATAATTGATATCGATAATTATCAATTCACAATAAGCTCAGATCTATGCCTTGAGATCGAAAGAAAGAGATGTTGATGCATCTATGCAATGTCTCATCGGTTCGGATGATGATGAACGTCTCACTGTTCTACCATATGCTAGCAATTTGCTATTAGATTGATCATTTAATGCACATTCAATTAAAGTTATTCATGTCTAATGTTATCGATATATGTGTAACACCCTTATATGACTACAACTAATGCTATAGACACTATCAATATTCCTGGAATATTGTGAATCGATTAAGGTGATATATTATGGGGCTGTCGAGCTATCCATATATAAATTATATCATATATTTGCTTATAAATGTTGCACTATTGATAATTGATATCGATAATTATCAATTCACAATTAGCTCAGATCTATGCCATAGATTTTAGAGGATATATTGTAGTCGGATGGCACGCGAAACAGTTGTTCACCGTTTTTTCATGGTTTTGTTGTGGTCCGTTCGAAAGGGGGGACAAATTCGCTTTGTTGTTGTTGCATTTTTTTTTTACTTACATATTATATAAGTCAGATATATGTATATATGTATATAATAAACACATATGTAACACACGCCCACATAAGAAAGTGCAGAATAAGAGGGGCAGAGAGAGTGAGAGAGGGGGGCCAGAGTACATATGTGCACGTGTATGTGTATGTATGTGTGTGTGTGTGTGTGCATTGGGCTGCACATTACCTAAGGAATAAATCACTTGAATCGCCAGCTGAATCGCTTGACACTGTGAAACACAACTCAATATTCAATTTTGGCTTTTTTGTTAAATGGTGTAAAATCGGCTGGGAAATGGGAAAATGCTGGAGGAAAATTGTTGCGGTGCGGGACGATGTTGAAATTGGACTTCTCTTTTTTTCTGTATTTTCCCTCTTTTAAAGTGAACAAATATGCAATAAATTACAAAGCAAAAAAAAAAAAAAATAAATGATATAAATTGGCAAAAAATACAAAAAATTATCGTCATTTTCAAGGAGACACAGCAATGGGTAATTGCAAAATTCTCAGTTCGAACGCAGCTCGGCCATCGTCATTATCATCATCATCATCAGCAACAGCAACAGCAACTGGGGCTTTTTTATTTCGTTTTTTTGTTTTTAAGTTTCTTTTGTTTTTGTGGTCCACTCTAATTTAGTTGTGAGTGTGTGTGTGTGTGTGTATGTCTGTTTTTTTTTGTGGCTCTGCTCTTGATTTGATGCCTCGGTTATTTTTATTTTTATATTATTTTGCTTATTTGACTTTTCGCAATTTATACAAAAGTTTTGGTGTATGAACACAGATTTCAGCTGAGACAGTTTTCGTTTGTCCTATCTATCGGTAAAATGGATCGATAAAGTGGAGACTGAGAATAAAACGCAAATAGATACAGATACAGATACAGATACAGATACAGATACAGATACAGATACAGATACAGATA
>NW_022046541.1:11029-26999 GCF_001654015.2 Drosophila navojoa
AAACAAAGAATGTCGTTTACCACAAGGTGCTTGAATGAAAATCCGATTAATAAATTAATCAGAGTGTATCCCAACCTGAACAACATAGCTTTCAACAATTTTTTACCTAGAAATAATGGACAGGGCAATGCAACGTTGGCCGGGCCAGCTAGTTTGTTATATATTAGATTCTCGAAGTCAGAAAGACTTCGGCTAATTTAGGGCTTCCCCCTCGTCCTAAAATTTGAAGCAATTAATTTGCGAGCTTACTGTTAGAAAAAAATGAATTGTTTGTGTCCGTATGATTTGTCGTGCATATGTGTTTACCCCGGAGCCCTAATAGCATCAACACGGCAAGAGAGTAAGCGTATACTTTTGTTAATCTTCGATGTAAAAGCTGTCGAAGGCTATAGCCAACATCTCTCCAGCATCTTTGCTGGCATTTCTCTAAATGACGATGCGTGAGTGACAAATTAAACGGGAGAAAGAAATTTCTAAAATATGCTGTCGCGCGTGCTGAGTTTATTGTGTGTAGATTAATTTAGACAATTATTATATACTAATTATCGGAAGACAATCAAATGCAGAAACGAGTGGAGAAAGTGAGTTTTCGGCCGATGATTTCGAGAATGTCGCCACATAATGTTCCATCGGACATTTAGTTAGATTAATCATCTATGGGATCTCCTTATTTGTTACTTTTATTATTTTATTTATTTTTTAATCGAATATGCCATTTAATTATTGGTTTTATACCTCCTGGTGCTCTTATTTATTCTCTATTTATTGGTATATAAATGTAACTTAAAACAAAATGCTTTCATTATACAATTAACAATTAATGAAAATGTAGAAAATTATACCATTTTTGTTTTCTTATGTAATGCCTATGTAATTGTATAAGTCGATGGATGGGATTTAGTACTGATTTCCGAGGAGTTTTCAGTTTAGTAAACGATTCGCTAAACACCCTGTATGGAAAACTAGCTTTTTAGTAGTTTTCATTTACTTTTAATCCACAATACTTTGTCAAAATAGTTTCAAGCAACAAATGCCAGCACATTTAAGATTATTAGCACAATAAAATAGTGAAACTTCCTACCCATAGCAAGTAGTCACCATGGCATAGCTACAGAAAGTGCTCTGGCACACATTTAAACAAGGAAAACTAGTAAGAGTGCTCAGATCGGGAGTGCCCGACTTGCGGATACCCTGACAAGTGTGTCGAGCAGTTGTCTAAAATATATCCTCACCGATCTCTGGCATCTGCTAAGTGATTTTCTTTTTTAAATAGTTGTTCATTTGATTTAGTATCCAGAACTTAGTACTCTTCTTGATTAAAATGGTAGTACTCTTTGAAAGCGTATCATGTCTTTATTTTTCCGGAATTTCGTATTTGTGTATATGCATATGTATATTTCCAGGTCTCGAGTATGTCAAGTTTTATAAGAAGGTCGTTTGCGCTATTTAAGAACTGGTATTAAAAAGCACGGCGATGTCATGAGAGAAATTGTGACATGCTTGACAGGTAGAATACAAAGAAAAAGATTACTTTCACAATGACCTCTTGAACTGTGCTGTATGTATATGTACAAATATATATAAAACAAAAACAATCTGTTGCGGTGTCAGTGTACTGTTATTGGTTTAATATAGAAAATCATATCTTAACTGTAAAATAAATAACTTATAACTCTATTTAGCTTCGCTGCCAGCCAACTAGCCGGAGCACTTGCTCGCCAGCGTGCACATCAGCGTGCGAGGACAGAAAAGCAGCCCCTTCGAACAAGTCATCTTGTGACCTTTCATCTGACCCTGGGCGGTCTTGTAGCAAACGAAATAGCTGCTGATGGAGGTCTGGTCGGGTATCTTATCGCCCTCCCTGCAATAATATTTGCGCTTCTTCACCGATCCACTGCTGTTACTGTTACTATTATTGTTACTGTTGCTGTTACTATTATTGTTACTGTTAGTGTTGCTATTGGTGTTGATATTGACGTTGCCATTGCTATTGCTACTGCTACTGCTGATGGCAGGCAGAGTAAGAATGACTGACGTTGGGCGCGGCGTGGTAGTTAGCTCAGGCAAACTGATCATGTAGGAGTCGAGCGGGCTGTGCTCCATGCTGGATGAGACAGCAGGTCCACTCGGTTCCTGCATACTGCTATATTGTTGCAGAAGACTAGCAATGCTCTGGCTCTTAAGCGTGGCCTCCTGTCGTCGCTTGGCTTCGCTCAGCATCTTAAGCGCCTCGATCTGCAGTCGCTTGTTCTCCTCGATAGAGTAGCCGTTGAGCACTTGGACAGTGCCGCACTGGGCATAAGTTACTGCATCACAGATGCGAGTCTGTTTATTAAACCCTGTGTAGGGTGGGCAGGAGTAGGACAGTACTTTGCCGTCCTTCTTACTACAAACAAAGTAACGAGTGCAGTCCGTCTGATTGGGTTGGCGCACTCCGGCCTGACATGTGATCACTTCCACCTTACCAAGGTTAGATAACGCCGACGGCGATTGTGTCATTAATGGCAGGATAGACTTCTGAAACAAATCTAGACTGATGAAATTGCCATTAAAGTTCACAAGCTGATTCAGTGCAGACTGATATTTGGTCTTCCCAGGCAAAACCTGTATGTTGTTAGCAGAGCTCATTGGAGATGGGTACATGCTATTGCCCACTGGCTCATTATATACACTACTCATACTCGCTGGGAGATTGGGCAAGTAAGCTGGACTGTAGTCAGGTCGATGTTGCTCATTCATCGCATATCTCTGATCCACATATGAGCCAGGTGCTAATTGATTGTTCATGCCTATTAGATCCGCTGAGTCGCCACTGCTGTAGGTCAGTACATGGGGCCCATTTTGTCTATTGTTGTTCTGGTTGTTGTTGTATTGGTTGTTGTAATTGTTGCTGTTGTAGTTGTTCGTGTGCAGGTGGTTCGCATTCGCATGGCTGTTGACATAGTTAATATTACTCGCTTCATCAGCCTCTACTTCCATGCTTTCGATTTTTTGGGAATTAGGTCGAATTTTCACTTGATCTGGCTTAAGATGGATCGGAAATAGATTGTGACTGTCCATGGGGCGAGGTACATTCAAGTCGATGGACATAGACGTTGGATAACTTTCCGCATTGAATACGCGATGTGCATTGTTCTCATTGAGATGCGGACTAGGCGTATAGTAGGAGGATACGGTGGATGCCGATGGCTGATGCTCGAAGGGGCGGGGTGTTGTCTGTACAAATTCGCCAGCATACGGAGCCGCGTATTGACCCGTGTATTGGCTGCTCATTGTCGTCACGGACATCCCAGATATGGAACTGGAGCTGGAGCTAGAATTCGGCCGAGGTGTTGTCATTATTGCCATAAATTTGTTTAGATAGTTGTTGCTCTCCATTTGATTTTGGTTGTTCTTGTTGTTACTGCTTGGATAGACACCCAAGCTGTTGCCATATGTATCAAGTACTTCCTTTTCGCCAGAGCTTGTGCTAGCCAAATGTACGGGTATAACATTATTGTGAATGATCGTGGTGCTGGGCTGCGACTGCTTTTTGTTGTATCCGCTCGGCTTCTTATGATGCACATAATGCGACCTTGGTGGCGAATGAGACTCATAGTCTTGCATCGAAAAGTACTGCTGGAATGGATTATTGTGGGTTGTCAAAATGATAGGCTGTAGAATTGGCTGGGCAAAAAACGCGCCATTGTATGCTGGATTCGGAATAACTTTTGGCATATTCTGAGCAGAAATCATCTGCTTGGACAGTTCCAGCACCGTTTTCAATGTTTCCTCTGATACCTTGGGCTCCTGGTCGCCCATGTATTCATGACTCTGAGGTTGAGCATACTTCTGGCTGTGCTCTTCGCTGGAGCCGTATTGAGGGAGTGTAAATGTAACTGATCCCTCTGGACGATTTACCACAATTTGAGAGTTTGTATAGCCCTGGCCGTTCGAGGTGAACGGCTGGGCATTAGTGAGCATCAGCTTGGTTTCCGGTTGCATTCGATGCTTCGTTAAATGCTCTTGTAAACGGGTCTTATTAGCTGTTGGTTTCGGCAGTGGGAGTGTTGGTGCAGCCGAAACCTCCATTGGCCTTGTTGGTGTCATAGGCGTCATAGGTGTCGTATGTGTGGTAGGTGGCGCAGTAGTAGCGGTTTCTGTGTGGTGGATTTCTCCCAAAGGATTGAACATGTCGTAACGGGTTTTTAAATCAAAATGCGCCAAAAAAGCATTTAACTGATCTGGTCGCATTTCCGTTTGGGGCTTATCCGTCTTCTGATAGGTTTGCTGCAGTCCATCAATTAGCTGCGACAGCCGCTGCAAATGCGCCTTAAGAGTAGGATCTATTGAAGAGCTTGGATGTTTATTTAATGTCATTGGTTCTGGGTCCACAGCAGATGCAGGGTAACTTATATTAGCTACTCCTTCGCGATTTTCTAGCTGCACTTGGCTATCCAAGTCGACAAGTTCGCCATCGCCGCTGGAATCGAATGTGTTACTTGAGGAGCTTTCATACTCAGTACTTTCATGTGCAGGCTTGAAAGGTTGAGCACTCTGCTCCTCACTGCTTAAGAAGGCATCCAGGACAATCTCCACATTATCATCATGTGACTGTGGCGACTCCTTCAGTAAGATACCCGATTCATCATCACTGTTGACTATAATAATGTCGGCATCTTTGCTTCCCATGACTGACAGCTTGTTGGTTGCATTATTCAGTTCATTAGGAGTTAGACACTCCCAATCCTCGGCAGGCAGCACACAGCTGCCCACACTATGCTCATAGACGAGTCCCTCTTTGCACTTGGTCGGTATCCAGACATGAGAGTTCGAGGGCAAGTCGCGGCATTTGTAGTAAGCATCGCAACGTGTCTTATGGCGACGGCTCTTTTCGGGACATGGTTTACCTTAAACACCAAAACCAAACGACGGGACAACATATAGGAAGAAAAAGAGGAAAAGGATGCAAATATTAAGTACACATTTCAGTATCTAAACTAATTGCACAGAATCAACTTTATTTTATGAACAAAACATCGAAATCACTTCAAAAAAGCAGGTTGATCAACTTTTTATATATCAAGCACACTTTGAGTCTCAACAGTTTTTTTTAATTTTTATATACATATCTAGCCAGTTTCCATGTTTATAAATAAATTGGTATATTTTAAATTATATCCGATTTTGTTCACAAATCACTTAAGACTCGTTACGCCTTATAGTACCTTCCGAAAAGTAAAATAGGCTGGTTAAAAGGCACAAATATATTAAAAGTCCATGCATATCGTTGTTATAAATGTCCTTAAATAAGCTTCTTTTTTCAGAGATGACTAAATTCCAGCTCGGCAATGATGCTTCCGCTTTAGACAAAGTGCGCGATACGAATGGCTGAGCTTCCACGAATCGTGGCATGTTAAATTTTAATAATTTTCTCTTTGTGCTGGAGAAGCTAGCACTCAGACATCGCGCCTCGGAGAAATGTGAGTTACAGCGAGACTCGAATATAGAGCAAAGCGTGATACAAGCTCGAAGAAAAATTGTTTACCCTTCATCATGGGTATAAAGCGACGAGTAAACAAAATAGAAGGTATTAATTGCTTATATTAATAAATTTGACTGTGCACTCAAATACAATCCAGACGATGGTAAGTAAAAGTAAATTCACTTTTATCATGATTGTCATATAGTTTTTTTCTGTAACATATAGTTTCAAAACTGCATACATAAACACATCGTTGGAAAAAAATTGGAATTGCTGCTAGTCATGGAATATACTAATCGTGGAATTCAAAAGAAAAATAAATCGAATGAACTTCGCATAGTAACGTAAATGGAAATTAGATGGAACTACTCGTATTTACTATTATTGATTAATAATAACTGAATTAATTTAAATTTTTAAAATTTATATTCCACACATTTCGTTTTTAACGGTGAAATTTCGCATCAGAAATCGATGTGCGCAGTATGAGTTAGCGATTAAAACAAGTCCCTTAACGATTTTTGAGACAATTACCCTTATAAGAAGTAATTAAATAAAAAAAAAAAAAAACATATTAAATATGATGTGCTGAAGAAATATTCATGCAGAAATTATTATTTTTATAAATAAAAACATTTTAAATTGTTACATTTCGAACTGCATAGCAGATGGTAGTTAGTTTACGTCTCTAATCTAATGATATCGGGAAAGTAGAAAATACCAGAAAATACCCTAAAAAATACCAATATTTTTACTTTGTAGTTTGTTTTTTTGTGAAAAAAAAAAATAAATATATGTCTTAAGACAAAAATTTTAACAAAAACCATGATTTAAACGGCATGTGTAACGCTTTGTTACACCAATATCCAAACAACACGAGACATTTTTCGGCGTGAAAAAAATAGTTCTACATGTCTATTCTATGTGTGTTTGGTAAGTGATTTCACCTTACAAAAATATACTACTCTTTTTATTAGTACTTCAGTATACTTAATTTTAGTATTTTATATTTTAGTATTTTTATATATCCCACAGCTGGTAGCTCTTAAACGAAACGAAAACTAAATTTTTTTGCCAATGCATTGATTCTGTAATTTAAGTAACACAAACAGTAAAATACAAAATGTTGAACTGTATTATACTATCAAGTGCTTCGCACATTGTATAATTTTTTCAAATAACTCGCGTATTATTGTTCGTTTCTTGCAAAATTGTATATAAATAAATATTTTGGCTGATAGTGCATAAATTGTAGGAACAAGATCAGGAGGTAAGCAAAATATTTCGAGTTTAAGAGTTATTTGAATAGATGGGACACACAATTGGAAAATTACCTGTGTGCACTGAAAAAAGCGTCGAATTATTTTGTGTTAGTTTTCCAAGAAATCTGGGCTCAACGCAGGACGCAGGAATTAAGTTTCCGCGTTGCCGCGACCTTTGCCTCATTTACAAACAAACAGTGACACACATACCCTTACATATGTATATGCACACATACACATAGCAGTAAACGTTTCACATATGTAAAATTGTTGTGCATTACACGAGTAAGCGTACATTAGTGCTGGTGAATTGTTCTTGTTGTGTGCGGGTGTATCATAGATAAACCAATATATTTTCTTATGAGCACTTACGCTTCAGGTAGGTCAATGTATACCCCACAGTACTATCAGCCCCAATTAACCTTTGTGTTTTTGTGCTTGTATACGTATGTACATAAATATATTTAGTTATTTATTTGATACCTATAGATTTATACATAAATATAAATCCATATGTATGTATATACTCACAATATTACTGCTAGTGCATATGGTTCATGCAGCTGTTGTCTCGCTTCGTTGATTACATATGTAGCAATTTAAGTTTCCTTTTGCCCATAATCTTGGCTTGCCCTCATCATATCAGTATATGTACATATGTATATACAAACACACACGTTAATACAAAATACACCAAGCACACACAAACATTCACTAACAAGTGCATACAACATACATACTCGATATCAACAGTAACTTTATTTCGGTCTTTCCATTTACTGATTGTGAATATATACCTAATTGTTTTTGCACTCTATTTCAAATCAGAAAATAAGCAGTTTCTTGATCTCGCATTCCATAGAGTTGTAATTAGTGGGCATCTACCACTAGTTCACCTATTAAATAAAAATAATCAGATTAATTTAATAACATATTATAGTTAATATTATTATTAATATTTGAAACGATTGCCATAACAAACAAAAAAACATAGTGCTTTTTTATTAATCAAACAAGAGTAAATATGTATTTATAGATCAAATTTGTATATATTGTAGATTGTACTACCTGCTTACTTATCGTTTGTGACTCATTTTCATGATTATACAACTCATACAGTCAAGTGGCAAGTAGTGGTAGTTGTACTCCCAAAGTGCGTGATATCAAAATTATTCTAAAAACTCCCATATGTACACCTATGGCATGAAAATCGTATGAATGTGTCTGCATGTCGGTGTTATGTGTGTGTATATATTTGTATGTACGCTTATATACATATATATGTCAACTACGATAAATATATAGTACTAATCAGTAAATGTCTTCGTTTCTATGCAATCTCTTAGTCCTAGAGTCGTTCTTTTATTGTAGCTTTGAACTGAATTGAAACAAAAAGTTTCTAAAGAATAAATCTTTTTTGACTGTACAAGGTAGCTTAATAAAAAATTAATAATGCCAAGCCCGTAAAACAGAACAATTTACTAATACATAGCGCTGAGCTTAAAAAAAAAAAAACAACCATATATATGGTAAAATCTTTAAGATCCTTTTGAAGATGTAATTCTTAGCTATAGCTATTGAATATAAAACTTTTTCGGATTTTCCAACAGTCCCAACGGCAAGGAGCAGCTGGGCAGGATTATTAGGCGTGAAGACTAGCAAGCAGCTAGGAGCAGCATTTAAATGGCTGATGAAAATGGTCAGGCAACAGGTGCAGCTTCTCGTGCTGGCAACGACAGTCTCGACGCTACACAAAGTGTAACAAACATCGCCGGCAGCAATCCAAACCTACCAGGAACATCTGCTTCTATAGCAGCAGTGGCAGTAGCTGGTGCGAGTGGGACTGCGAATGGAGGTAGTGGAAGCAACGGTACTGGGAGCAGTAATCAAGGATATTATCAATTAAGCGTGACAAGTGAGTATACAAATAATTTGAGAGAAGTTCGAATCTTACATATTGATCGATATTCTGTTTTGATTTCAAAGTTGAGGAAGCCTCACTGCGCAATAATGGTTTTCTTAAACCGAATCCGTACGTGGAGCTGTTAATAGACAGCAAGAGCAAGCGTAAGACAGATTTAGTAAAGAACAGCTATCTGCCCAAATGGAATGAAGAGTTTACAGTGCTAGTAAGTAACTTACAAGATATGGTTTATCCCCAAACTAATTGATATTATTGATGTTCGATTTGCTTAGATCACGCCCAATTCGACGCTGCACTTCAAGGTTCTGGACCATTCGAGCTTTCGCAAAGATGCAATGCTGGGAGAGCGTGTCATTCAATTAAGCCACATATTGCACCACTATAACGGGCGCTGCGAGTACCTTGAACTGACAATAGATCTTTTTGTCACCTCCAAATCCGACAATCGTCAAACTAAAAGTGGAGAGCTGGTGGCGATTCTTAATGGCCTTAAACTAGACATGAGCAAGGTGGGCCAGTTGCAGCAAAATGGGACTGCTGTCCAGGCGATTAATCCGGTGGTGAGCGATGCTGCAGCAGCGGGCCGCAGCTGTATGATTTATGGAGGTGTGCGTGCTCGCATGCGTCTTCGCTCCAACAATGCGGAGCCGCCGGCGGCTACTCGCTCGCCACTATCCAATGGTGTAAACCAGGAGCAACGACGTTCAGCTGCACCTCCAATTTGGGAACAACAGCAACAGCAACAACAGCAGGTGGCACAACCCCAGCAACCACTGCGAATGAGTAATGGCACCGGTGCAGCAGCTGTGCCACAAACGGCACCGTACCCACAGCAACCACCGGCACCTGTGCAGCAGCGTCCAGTTAGTCAGAGTCCACTTTACGTAAACGGGTCGATTGAAAATGGAGGGCAAGCAAACTACATGTTAGGTGGCGCGCCTGATCAAGCAGTATGTGGCGCTGGCCTACCTGTGAGCAATGGTGCAGATCCGCAACTACAAACGCAACCGGCGGAAGATGAGCTGCTACCTGCTGGCTGGGAAATACGATTGGATCAGTACGGACGGCGCTATTACGTTGATCACAACACACGTTCCACGTACTGGGAAAAGCCGACGCCGCTGCCGCCCGGCTGGGAAATAAGAAAGGATGTGCGCGGACGCGTCTATTATGTAGACCACAATACGCGGAAGACTACATGGCAACGGCCGAACAGCGAGCGCTTGATGCACTTCCAGCACTGGCAGGGCCAGCGCGCTCATGTAGTAGCGCAGGGTAATCAGCGGTTCCTCTACTCTCAGCAGCAGCAACAACCCACGGCTGTGACAGCGCAGGTGACTCAAGATGACGAAGATGCGCTGGGTCCCTTGCCAGATGGCTGGGAGAAAAAAGTGCAGTCTGACAATAGAGTTTACTTTGTGAATCATAAGAACCGCACCACCCAATGGGAGGATCCACGTACCCAGGGACAGGAGGTCAGTCTAATCAATGAGGGTCCACTTCCACCAGGTTGGGAAATACGTTACACGGCGGCTGGCGAGCGCTTTTTTGTTGATCACAATACGCGGCGGACGACTTTCGAGGATCCCCGCCCAGGTGCGCCGAAGGGGGCCAAAGGCGTTTATGGTGTTCCGCGCGCTTATGAGCGCAGCTTCCGCTGGAAGCTGTCCCAGTTCCGCTATCTGTGCCAGAGCAATGCCTTGCCCTCGCATATCAAGATCACTGTTACACGGCAGACGCTGTTCGAAGACTCATATCATCAAATTATGCGCTTACCCGCCTATGAACTACGTCGCCGGCTGTACATAATCTTCCGTGGTGAAGAAGGCCTTGATTATGGCGGTGTATCACGCGAGTGGTTCTTTCTGCTGTCGCACGAGGTGCTGAATCCCATGTACTGTTTGTTCGAGTACGCAAACAAGAATAACTATAGCCTACAAATAAATCCTGCATCCTACGTGAATCCGGACCACTTGCAGTACTTCAAGTTCATTGGACGGTTCATTGCTATGGCATTGTATCATGGACGATTCATCTACAGTGGCTTCACAATGCCCTTCTACAAGCGAATGCTAAACAAAAAGCTGACCATTAAGGACATTGAGACCATTGATCCCGAGTTCTATAACTCGCTCATTTGGGTGCGAGACAATAATATTGACGAATGTGGTCTTGAGCTGTGGTTCAGCGTGGACTTTGAAGTTCTGGGTCAAATAATTCACCATGAACTAAAAGAAAATGGCGAGAAGGAGCGAGTTACGGAGGAGAATAAGGAGGAATACATAACACTTATGACCGAGTGGCGTATGACCCGGTATGTATTTGACTTTTTTAAAATTTTGTGCACTTAATTATATCTATTTAATGTTTATAGTGGTATTGAACAGCAGACCAAGACGTTTCTTGAGGGCTTTAATGAAGTTGTGCCTCTCGAGTGGCTGAAGTACTTTGACGAACGTGAACTGGAACTTATACTATGCGGTATGCAGGACGTTGATGTTGAAGACTGGCAACGCAACACAATATACAGACATTATAATCGTAATTCCAAACAAGTGGTCTGGTTTTGGCAGGTGTGATTACTTAACTTATCAATTTTGTATATATAATAATGTTATATTCTCCTTAAGTTTGTACGTGAAACGGACAATGAGAAGCGTGCCCGTCTTTTGCAATTTGTAACGGGCACATGTCGCGTTCCAGTCGGTGGCTTCGCGGAGCTGATGGGCTCGAATGGTCCGCAGCGGTTTTGCATCGAAAAGGTGGGCAAAGAAACCTGGCTACCACGCTCACATACTTGCTTCAACCGCCTGGATTTGCCGCCTTATAAAAGCTACGATCAACTGGTGGAAAAATTGACCTTTGCCATTGAGGAAACTGAGGGCTTCTGCCAGGAATGAGTGGTAGTCGATTTGTGGTCAGTTTGTTGATTAATATTTAATTCTAATTGAGCGTCCCGTTGTCGTCCGCTATGTTAATAGTTACTGTTATTATGTAATACCTATATGCATATACGTATGTATAACTATAATGTAGGCACTATGTTCAGATTTTCTTTTTGTGAAATGCATCCTATTCAAGAGTCTTTTGCATAGTTGTTTGGCTCAATCCTTGCAGTCCTTGTTAAGTTTTGGCCGTATGCTCTATTCATTATTAATAAAAACACATTCATACCTATACGACTATCCCAAAAAAGAATGAGCATGGTAGCGAGTTTTTAGAGAAACGAAATTTTAAACTTGTTAGTCATTCAAACGGTCCACAAATATATAATAAAACAAAATATATAAATATCAAGTTGGGTAATAAACGCGGAATGTGCAGTTTTATGTTCTTTTATAGTTTTATATAAAGTTGTAAATATTTTAAATGCTGTTGTCATAAATGAAACAAGTATTTATTTGGCCATCAGTTTAATTTTATGAAGTGCTGCACACTTGAAGGGTTTTAGCTGTAAAGTAACTATTTATCAAACACCAGCACAGAAAAACTCTAAAGTTAAGAGAACAAAATATCATGAGTACTCTTAACGTAGAAAAAAAAGAAAATGTTATATTAAAAAAATCGTAACGACATACTTTAATCTAAATACATAAAATAGCAATAATTGTTGTTAAAAAAACTGAAGGCGATTTGAATTAAGAACTACAAAAGATCCGCATTAAAATGTTGATGCACTGTTTTGTGAAAGTTATGTGGAGAAGGCGCATAAAGATTATAAATTATATGATTATATATAAACGCATTATATATAATATACTAAATTAGTTTAATGCAACATGTACTGTATTATATAAAATAAATGCAAAATTATTTAGTGATATGCGAATCAGCAACCAATCTAATATCTAAAATAGCTTTAAATTTAGACAAAGGTGCTGTAGTTGAGACTTCTTGACCACGAGAGCCCCTGAATCTTTCGCGAAACTCATGTTCTAATAAATATTCACTTTGCATACGCAAAAAATAACATGCATACATGCATACGTATGCATTTAAACGCACACAAACTAACAGACGGTGCTAAATATACTCACTTTAGCGTATAATCAAATGGAGCTTACGTTTAAGTCGAGCCTAATTTTATTGATAATCCCTTTGTTGTTCAGGATTTAATTGGGAGAACCATATAATGTATCTACTTATTTCTATGATCTTCATTGAAATATGCTAACATATTTTCCGATTTCCCCTAGATACCGGTGTCTTAACCTATTATACCTAACCTACATATACATTTGTATATCCTATCTCTCATAGTAATTTTAAGGGATCTGTGGAGCTGCATTAGAATTTTACAGTTTCCAGTTTTTAGGATACTTGTTTAACTCCAAAGCGGGACGAATATGTTGCCAAAAATATAATTATTTCTCAGTTACAGCTAAAGTAATGGTTATTAACGTATAGTATTAGTCGAAGTATTAGTAGTATTACCGTAGTTTTTCAGTTCACTCATGTAAAACATTCAAACGGAAATGTATCGTTGACATCACTCTCATTTAAATAAGGGAGATATAATTTTGTACTCTAGACTAAAATTAATCCTACAGCTCAGTGTGAAGTAGTCACCGAAATTACACTGCCGGAAACAACCTGGTTTGTTTGTGATTAAATCTACCGCCAAATCGATGCTCTTAACTGTATTTCGATAATGTAATCGATTGCTTATTTCAAAAAGTGGCAACGTTAAGCTGTGCATCAAATTAAAAAGGAGACAAATTAATTAATAATAGAAATGGATTTTAAGCATTCACAATCGTCAACTGACGATCCAGAGAAGAATGCTATCCAACAACTGAGAAGCCCCCCTAATCATTTTGGGTACGTCACTATATATATAACACACACTGTTAGATAATGATTGTATTGCATGATGGAAATAAAGGTGTTTTACAGAACCGCGTCGAATTGAGGAGCTCTTAAAATCGCCACTGCATTTCAAGGAAGTCGCAAACTGCCCATCTAAATCGTTGAATGCTTTTGGCTCTAGATGGAAAGGTATTTGTATGCAACCACGATCTACAAAGGAGTTAAAACAGTCTCCGCTGCACCTTGTGCCGAAGCACGTGCTTCCAAGATCTGCATCAAAATCGCATCTGAAGGAATGTGGCCGTCCATCTGGACGTAAGCTAGATTTTACCAAGGAAATTTTGAATCAAATGGAGAGTCGTATCGTATCTTATCTAAAGAGTTTAAAGGACTTTCAAACGATCGTACAATCAGGACTCCAAAAAGTGAGCCTAAACGACTATATGCGCATTTTGAGTCATTTGTTGACATTCACAGGTATTCGGCTAAAACCCCTCGACAGGGATAATCAAATAGAGCAGTCGATTCTGGCTATGCGTCAGCTGAAATATCCTTATAGAGTGAACAAATCTTGGATGTTGGTGCCCAGTTCATCGTTCCAAAATGTTCTGTTGCTATTTGATTTTCTCTTGGACTTTGCACCACAAACAGATGAATCTTTCGATTTGCAAGTAGGGGGACTCATAGCCTTTAATAAAAATGAGCTATCTGATCGATCAGACGTGCGGCTGAAGCAGGAACTTGTGGATATAGAGAGTCAGCTATTAGGACAAGCTCAAGAAAATGATTCTATCAGCCAACAGTTGGACCACAAGTTGCAATTTAAAGCCGAAATACAAGCTGAGCTAAATGGAGAACAAGAAAAGTTAAATGCGTTGCTTCAGAAAAGTGCGAAACATGAACTGAACATGGGAAGACTATGCCTTCAAATATGGCGGAGCGAGAAGCAGCGAAAAGAATTAAAAAACCGATTGAGCCAGGAGTTAAGCAGTCACCAAGCATATAGCCATATATTGGAAGAATCTAACAATCGACGGCTACTTCATTGCATTAAAGCTCAAGAGCTATCTGAGCGAACGTGCAAAGAGCTTAAAAATAAAATTGGAACTTTCAATTTCCATATGCGCCAGTTATATAATATTTTTGGAAACCATTTTAACTGGCTTGAATTGCCTTCGGCGCCCACCTTACCTGAAATTCGAAACCGTCAACTTCAACTTAAACAGCGACGTCAGCAAATTGTATTTCCTAAGCATACCCCAACACTATGCAACCCAAGACCGCTATTAACAAATGTATAATAATTCCACGTGTATCATTCGGAATTAGGTAACAGCATTTTGTTACTTGTTGCTTATTTCAATATTTCTAATCTTAAATGGTAATGAATAAATTTGCATGATATATCCCTCTGACATTTAACATTTCAAAACGGTATGAACATGTGTATGCATTTGTGCATAAAAAAATCGTAGAATATTTTGAGATTAAGCCGAGGTTAAGTCGAGCAGCCTGGACGAGTGCATTCCTCCTTGTTAAAATTAATATTCGAATTCTATATTCATAAAACTAATGTTCGAGTTCAAATTAGCACTAATTCGTTAAAATAGCTTAAGACGTTTGGTGACATTTTTTTGTGTATAAATATGCATCCATATATTAAACAAACATTAAATATGTATTATAAGCCAGCCCTTTAGTCTTGAGGTACCCTTTATATTTCATTGCAATAGTAATAGTAGTTTACTTCGATTGCAAATATGATATTGATTGGGCAAGATGTGAGTTCGAACCGTTTAAGAATATTTTTGTTAAACATTCTTACATGCAACTATTACGAGTTCTATCTGACCATTCTATTTTCTGTTTCCAGTCACAAGGTATCGTCTGACCGCCAATCGCTTCATTAGCATTAAACTCAGTAAATAATATTTGATCTAAACGTGCGAAAGGAGTTTCAGCTTTGTGGCTGACTGCGTTGGCCATGTTTACAGGGTTTTTGTGGCAGTGTTTGCTCGCTCGGCTGGTAGCCGTTGTATTTGTAACTTTGGTTGGCCGGTTTGTGCGCTTTTCCGCGGAATTATGCGTTCTTACTTGTCCTGCAGGACTTGCTGCTGCCTGTGCTGCTGCAGTTTGTTGCCTTCGCCTGCGTTGGCCTTGTTTGAGCAAATGTTGCATCCAAGTGTGCAACACATTGCCACGTTTATTATTGATTTTGCTTTAGCTGTTCGTGATCTTTTGTTGTTAGCTCATGCCGCTTGACTCTTTTCATATACCTGAGCCCCTGGCATGGGGACGGACAGCAGAGAACAGGACAACAGTAGTTGGCTCCTCGCATCGCTAACTGTTTATGCTCATGTTATCAATTAGTGGATATATTTACGTATCCACGCCCGTTATGCGCATTCAACAACAAGCAGTAACTTTCATGTGGGTTGTGTTACTAGAAATATCTTATATAAGTTAAGACTATCGACAATCTAAGGAGGCTGGAGAGTCCAGTCAGACATT
>NW_022046543.1:3413-26946 GCF_001654015.2 Drosophila navojoa
GGACCTGGACCTGGACCTGGACCTGGACCTGGACCTGGACCTGGACCTGGACCTGGACCTGCACCTGGACCTGGACCTGGACCTGCACCTGGACCTGGACCTGGACTTACACAGAAACTCGGTGAAGCCAAACATTTCGGATTTCGTAGTGCTGCGAAAGTTGTTGTTGAGATAGTAAAAGTGGAGGATGGCTAGGTCGTTGACATTGCCATTCTGGCTGGCATTGAAGAGACGCTCCGGCAGCTGTTCCCCATTCTGGTAGCTGGGCCCGGCCACAATCGTCGAGCTGCTCATGACCGACTTGTAGGTGAGCTCGAAGCAGCCCGGCCAGCAGTTCTCGCAGGAGAGATTCGTCTTCGACGACTCGATCTCCGTCTGCACCCGATTCGTGCAGTTGTTATCGTTGGGCCCACAGACACGGGCCGCCGGATCTATCCGGGGCAGATAGTAGAGCACACAGCTGCATTCGCGCAGCAGCAGCTTCGC
The DNA here is from genome assembly GCF_001654015.2 of Drosophila navojoa. The sequence continues at coordinate 3,900 of NW_022046543.1, forward strand.
CTCGCACTCCAGCTCACAGTTCTTGCGGGAGTAGGTGCGATAATAGGACAGATCGTTCTCATCCGAGAACAGGCAGCGGCGCACCGCCTTCTTGATCGAACGTATGCTGGGCGTGGCATCCTCGTAGACCGGCTCGATGGGTATGCGTGCCTCGCGGCCGGCGCTAACCACAAATCCATAGTTGGTCACCTTGGGCAGCTCGGCGGGATTGTGGACCAGCACCTGGAAAGACAGAGGGAGAGAAAGAGAGAGAGAGAGAGAGGGGGAAAGCGGGAGAAGAGGCGAGAAGTCGAGGGGGGGAATCAGGAAGAGAGAGGAGAGAGGGAGAGAGAGAGAAGGAGAAATGGAGGAACATAAAAGAAACAAAATTGAGAAAGGAGAAGATAAGGAAAGTGAGGCATGGAATCGAAGAGAAAAGATAAAAGGAAAGAGGAACACAGAGAAAATGTAAATAAGAGAGAGATGAATATATATGTGGAGATTGAGAAATAGAAAGAGGAAACGAGAAAGAGACAAGGAGTTGAAAATAGAAAGAGAGTAAAAGAGAATGAAAAAGATGGGATAGGACAGAGAAACATGCAGACAGAGACAGAAAAACAATGCAAATTCAAGCACGGACATAGCGAGAGTAAATGAGAGAGACAACGGTAAAGGGTCACCTTGAAGCCATTGCCCATGGACTTGGTGCAGTAATATTCGGCAGTCGAGGCATTCAATACGACGGTGAGTCCCATGCGACTGCCCGTGCCGCCAGATGTCCGGGGGTAGTAAAACTCCGGCAAATTCTTGGCATAGCCCGATTCTGGCGTCCAGTCAATGGCCTTGAATTTTGAATTCTCAGCCGCCGGCTCGATGCGCACATCGTCCGTGTAGTTGCGAAACAAATAGATGGGATCGAGAGCATTGAACGTGCAGCACAGTCCGTCGTCCGTCAGTATGGAATTGAAAATGGTCGAGCAGATCTCCTTGCGTGAGCCGAAGCTGCAATGGAGCAGCATCTCGTCGCATGGCTGGGCCACCTCCACCAGCAGCGCCTTGAAGTACGTCCAGGTGCCGATGTACGTGATGGTCTGATCGTAGTCCTTGCTGCACAGATTCATAAGCAATGAATAGTTCTTGCTGGTGCTAAGGGGAGAAAAGACAATGGGAAAGGGGAAATGAAGAGCAGGCTCATCTTCTCCTCGCATATCTTACCTGGAGATGCTTTGCACCCGACTTCGCAGCGCCTGATTCAGGTTACATATGGTTATAGCCGGAAAGGGAATGTTGCTCGTCAGCTGCTGCTTGGCGCTCGTCGAGATGATGATGGGCGAGGCGCTCCATTTGATGTAAATGTTCGATATGAAGAAGCCCGACAGAATGACCACCAGCACGAAGGATATGCCAAAGAAAACGCTGGCATCGTTTATTGATAATATTATTTACATTTACATACATATATTCATACATGTATACATATGTATGTACGTATATTCATTTTAATTGGCGTACAAATGCATTTATTGGTAATGATTCGATCGAACTGAACATGATCTCCGCTCAGGGCTTGAACTTATCTCTGTCTCACTCTGATATACAATCTGTCCCTCTTTCTCTCCCATCTTCACACTCCCTCTCTAGCTCTCTGTTCTTTACTCTCTCTCTGTCTCTCTTTTACTCTCTCTCCTCCTAGCTCGCAATCTCTTCCTCTTTAGCTCCTTTTTTCTCTATCTCGTCATCTCTCTCTCTCTCTCTTTCTCTTACTCTATCTCTCTGTCTCGCCTATCCTCTCTATCTGTCTTACTTACTCTCCCTCTATCTTCCCATCTCTCTACACCTCTCCCTTCTTCACACACGCTTTCTCTATCTCTTTCTCTCTCTCTCTCTTTCTCTCTTTTTCTCTGTCTACCACTCTTTCTAATTCCCTATATATTCAACTCTCATTTATTGATCTGTCTGTCTCTATTTTTTTCGTATATCTATCTCCATCTCTCACCTGCTATCCTTCGCTCTTTTTCCCACTCTCTCTCTTACTCACTCACTCATCTCATCCCTCTCTCTCTCCCCCTCTACCTTCCTCACTCATTCACCTACCATATAATTCTCTCACTCTGTTTGGTGATCTACTCCAGTTTGACTCGATCAAAACTTCCAGTTACGTTCTCTAGTTATCTCTACTTAGATTGAATTCGGAGAATTATCCCACTTACCGCTCTGGTATGGTAATACTCTCTTCGGCTATATACTTGAGCCCGTGCAGTGAGCTGTTCTTCAGATAATACTTAATGCTCTTCTCGGCTGCCTCGCGGCTGCACATGGTCTGCTCCTCATCCATGGAGTCATCACTGTGACTGTGACTGAGCTTCTGATGGCGCTGCTGCCTGTTGGCCGCCAGGTGGAACCGTTGCACTTTGCTATCCCCTTGGAATCTCATGTTGCAACTAACTGCACGGCTCGGCACGCAAGCTCCATTTATAGGTGGCTCGTCAAACACTTCGATTCAATCGCCGCTCATCAGCCCTAATCATATTGACCCTTGGCAAATATGGCCGGCGCCAAATAGCCAAATTGAATTGGCTGTGGTTGCAGCCACGGCAAACGCCGCTTAATGCACATGCCCAACGGGTGGGGGGGTGGGGCAGGAGCCAAGAGTGTGTTTGCCAATGGAGCTCTATCGACATAACGCATGCAGTCGCCTCTCCATGTCCCACAGATAGCCAACAATCAGCGACCGCAGCCACATGCTGCGGCTGCTCCCGAAATAGCTGAGGGCATAAAATACGAGTACACAATATAAACAATAACAACTAAAATGAAAGAGGCATACTAAAAACTAGAGCGCAAAACTTAAAACAAAAGAAAACAAAAATGAACAACTCAAAGGCAAGACAGCGACATAAGTTACGGCCGCTCGAGATTCGTTTGGATTTGAATTTTCGGACTTGGATTGGCAAGGCAATAATGTAGTGCGAAAATGTAGCCAGAAATCAAATAAATTGTAAACTGTTCGGGTCTGTTTCTATGTCTCTATAAATAGCGTGTAACTAATTGTTTAACACGAAAAATAGAAATCGAAATTAAAATCGAACAGACCTTACAGATCAGCTAGATATAGATATACATACATATATACACATATATAAATTTCCGCCAAGTTGTCTTCAAAACATCTCTATATTCATATATACAATCTTCATATAGGTTTTCAAAAGGGTTTCCATAAAGCTTCTCACAATTGTTTAGCTACACAAACTTTTCCTCGAGTCTAACATTAAGTCTCTAGAGATTTGAGGTACATTTCATGCAAAGATTCATTTTATATCTAATTGTTCATGCTATTTACATTCATACAATACTCTAATTACGTATATATATATATATATGTTAAAATAAAGTCATCCGCAAACATATGCGTATATACATATATTTGCAGTTGACTAATTGTTGTTGAATTGAAAGAAGTCCACATTGAGATCCAATATGGCCGCATTGGGCGTCTCTTTCATGCTGAGCGCCTCGACGGCATTGTCGCTGGCATGATCGTAGTGCGGCAGCATTGCACTCGCTGCATGGCCGACGGCGGGTGGGGCCACGGCCACCGGGGGCGGCATCAGATCATCGCCAACGTTACGCAATAGACTCTCCTCGGACGGGGGCAACAATTTGCCGCCAGCGGACAAATTCAATCGTTGAGCAGCCTCGTCGGTCAGCGTATCATCTAATGACATGCTGAGCCCTGGATATTCAACCAGATTGCGTGCACTGGCCACAGTGCTCGCATGCGTCTCCGGCTCCGGTGTGGGCGCCTGCGCCGATTCCATTGCCGACATATCGAGCGCATACTGACCCTCGGGTATGCCCAGCACGCGTGCTATGCGCGCGTTCACAAAGTGCGAGCCCGACGTGTTACGGATGAGTCGAGTGCTGCGCAACTGCAGCTGCTCCACAAAGTCGTTCAGCTCATGCAGGAAGAGATCGGCACGTTGTTCCTCGCTGAGATGGGCGTGTCTCTGCAGTTGACCAGTCAAAAGGCCAAACAGTGTGGGCACATTGCTCTGCAACAATTGTTGCTGCTGCTGTTGTTGTTGCAGTTGCTGCTGTTGTAGTTGCTGCTGCTGTAGTTGCTGTTGTTGTAGTTGCTGCTGCTGTTGCTGCTGCTGTTGCTGATGAACGATCACACTGGGCATATGGTCGGGATACTTGACGTAATGACGCTGCAAGCGACGCCCCAGAAATATCTTGTTGCAGCCCGGACAAATTGCGTCCTGTGGCACGGCACGCTCCTTGGGCACCGAATGGTCAACTGCTGCCATAGATGGTGCCGCAGCCGCTGTAACTGGTGCACGATAATCTCTGTCCCGTAAATCGGCTACAAGCAAATCCAACGTTTCTCCTTCAGCTGATGTGGCCTCCTGAGGCAAGGCTGCACGAATTATGCGCCCAGATCGCGTGCGCAGCATTGAATCTGCATCTGCAGCTGGAGTTGGTTCGGTCACAGTACTGCTTGTAGCTCCGCTCGGTGCAGCGATTGCTGCCGTTCTTTTCGATGTTGCTGCAACAGTTGGCGCCCGGCGTTTTCGTGAGGCGTTGGCTTTGTTGAATGCTGACGCAGATATCGCCGTGGAACGACTGTTACTAGCCGGCTGCATGCCCATGCCAACGGGATCCATGCAACGATAGATGGTCTTCTGGTTAGTCACGGCGTCCGTCCGGACGACCTCATTTCGCTTACTGCAAAAGTTCATGAAATATGTTAGACTTTGATAAACATGGGAGAAATCTCATTTACCGGTCGATAACGATGTGATCGTCCTTGGCCAAGCGATATAGATTGTAGGCCAGCTTAGCCAATGAGTCGCAATCCTTGTTAGCTACGTTAACCAACTCAGAGGCAGCGGCAGCGGCGTCTGCATCGAATTGATAGCATTCAGATAATGCCGATGACGCCCCATCAGTGGGCAATAAATCATCGATGCAGTTGAGCGACAATTGATGATAGTCCCCATTGCTCTTATCATTGTGACTCAGTTCCTCTGCTGCAGCCTGCAGCTGCATCACAGCATTGTCCAGCTGTTCATCCTGCAGGTTGAGCACATAACTAAATATCGCGTCTTTCTGATAGTCGGTGTTATTAATAATTGTCTCTCCACTGCAGTCGTTGGATGGCACCAGCGAATCCTTCATTTCTGGTTGCCACAAGTCGTGCCCAGTACGTAATAAAGTGCAAGGTCACGTTTTGTGTTTACCGTTTTAAACAACAATAAATTGCAGATTGTTTTTGCCATTCACAATTGTTGCACTTATGTGCCTCGAACAGCACATGCAATCGATTGCTCTTTGCGATGAATCGATTTGACGCAACAATCGGTTTAATTATTGGTACTTACATCCCTATTATTAGCATTTGCGAAATCTCCGGCTATAACTGCAATATTGAATCCTTATAAAGCAAGTACCCATTCACTGTTTATAGCCAGTTACACAATTTGCATAATCGCTCGGTGACTGCTGCTAAACGGAAATCCTCCCACCTTCCCCACCCTTTGCACCATCGGTGAGCCACGACCGATAGAAACTTTTTTTTGCTGTGGAGCAGTGCCAAGATGTCGAAGAATAAACTAAATTTAGTTCTGCCGCCGGTAAATGTGGATGCAACTGTTGCTGCCGCGCAGGTGGCACCAACACCACCGTTTAAAACAGCATCGGGAACAGAGTAAATATGATTTAATTTTCTGTATATACATTTTGCAATTTTTTTTTATTTTATGCCTCCCATCCGCCCACAATGCATAGAGACAGATCTGTGTTTATTGTTGTTGGTGTTGTTGTTCGTATTGATATTGCTGTTGCTTGTCAATATGACGCACCCACTACGAACATATAATAATTAAACACGCATAAGAACGCCTACATGTACATACACATGAACATATGTATGTATATATGCGTGTGTACATGTATGCGTGTGTATAGATACAAATGCGTGCAGAATTCATTCTGATTCCTTAAACCACTGAAAATGCTCCTATCCAAAATGTTAGCACTTTTCGTTTTGTTCTGCAAAAATTCATTAAAAAGTTAAATTAAAGTACAAATAGTTTGCTGGGAAAGCCAAAAACAAGCATCGACGCATTAACGGAAACACTGGAGGGCCTCGATATGGACGACACGGAACGCAAACGAATCAAAGTGTTCCTCAGTCAAAAGGAAAAGATCGGCGAACTCTCCGAGGAGGATCTAGAGAAACTAGGCGAGCTCGGTTCTGGAAACGGTGGCGTTGTGATGAAAGTGCGCCACACCCTCACACATTTAATAATGGCCAGAAAGTTGATCCATCTGGAGGTGAAGCCAGCGATTAAAAAACAAATACTGCGCGAACTCAAAGTGCTCCACGAATGCAATTTCCCGCACATCGTTGGATTCTATGGAGCCTTCTACAGCGATGGCGAGATAAGTATTTGCATGGAGTACATGGACGGCGGCTCTCTTGATCTCATATTGAAACGGGCCGGCCGCATACCTGAATCAATACTCGGACGCATCACCTTGGCGGTGCTGAAGGGCCTCAGCTATCTGCGGGACAAGCATGCGATTATCCATCGGGATGTGAAGCCTAGCAACATACTCGTCAATAGCAGCGGCGAGATCAAAATCTGTGATTTCGGCGTTTCGGGACAACTAATCGATTCGATGGCCAACTCATTTGTGGGCACGCGCAGCTATATGTCGGTAAGTAGAATTGAAATGGAAACTAAAACTTGCATAGATCGAATTCTAATCTGTTATCTTTGCAGCCAGAGCGACTTCAGGGCACACACTATTCGGTTCAGTCAGACATTTGGTCCCTTGGCCTTTCCCTCGTTGAGATGGCTATCGGCATGTATCCAATACCTCCGCCGGACAGCGCCACGCTGGAGGCCATATTCGCCGACAATGCCGACGATGGCAATCCAACAGTGATTGAGCCAAAAGTAATGGCAATCTTTGAGCTTCTCGATTATATTGTTAACGAGCCGCCGCCCAAGCTGGAGCACAAGATATTCTCCAATGAGTTCAAGGACTTTGTCGACATATGCCTCAAAAAGCAGCCAGATGAGCGGGCTGATCTCAAGACGTTGCTGGTGAGACAAAGTTTATTTTCACGCATCATGTTGTTGTTATTACTATTAATAAAAAATTCTTATTTACATTGCCATTGTTAGAGTCATCCATGGATACGTAAAGCGGAGGTGGAGGATGTTGATATATCGGGCTGGGTGTGCAAGACAATGGACTTGCCGCCATCGACGCCGAAACGCAATACATCGCCCAACTAATTAGCATTCCTTTATTTCACAAGCACACGCACTTATCGCACACATACACGTTATTTATTTGTATGTTATATACATGTATATGTATATGTATATGTATGTATGTATGTATGTCTGTAATTGTTGTATCAACTCGCTTCCCACTTCCCACTCTGTCGCTCCACAACTTTCATACACCATGTGTGGGTGCGTGCGTGCCTTAACACTCACATTCTGGCCTTAACACTCACTCACATGTAGACACGATGAAAGAAACAAAGAAGAGTGGAATACTGAAAACTGAAAACTGGAAACTGAAAACTGTATAATGATCGATACACAGAAATTAAAAAGTTCAAATAATCGTACTCACTATCGCAAATGTGTGTTTTAGCAAATTCCTAAGCAAGCCTGGAGTTTTATGTCAAATTCAGTCGAGCTCTGGGTGTACCTAATATCCAGATCATTCGTTGACTTGCTAGCCTTGTAGCATTACAAAATTTTTCTGGCTTATCTGAAAAAAAAAAAAGTTTTTTTTCGTACACATAATCCTAAAGAAAATATAATTTTTCGTCTGTTTTTTTTTTTTTAATTTCCAAAAATGTCGATTTCTCTCAAGGTATTTCGTTTGGGACAAAGCCTGTTGGCCAATTGTCGCATCGCCAAATTCCAACGCCCCATTTCGATAAGTGCATTTCAGTACCAAAATTTGAAGGGTGAAGCCTTAAAGAAGCCATTGCCAATAGAGGAAAAACAGGCAGCAGCAACGCCAATTGGCCTAACCCCAACACAACGTAATTTGGTTGAGTTTGTAACGGGCGAAATACTGGAGGAACGCCGCGTCCAATTGCAATTGGAGCCGCCATACATGATAGACGATTTCACAGGTCATTTTTCTGGTTCCAAGGTGGAGCTTATCAGAGAGTCGCCGCACGAGCGGATTAACATATTCTTCAATGTTAGCAAAAGTGTGCCGCGTCGCAATGATGAAACTGGTGATCTGACTCCAGTACGCAGTGTACCCAAATTTGAGGTACTCATTAGAAGGAATGATCTGCTGCTCTCCATATTTTGTGTATTCAAGCCAGGCGCTTTTGATGACGTGGAGCCGGAGTCGTTGGATCAGCAACCTCAAGAGAATGAAGTATTTGAAATACAGGACCTATCGCTCTACAATCACGGTTGGAATGATAGCTGTTTTACCATTGATGCATCATTAATTGATGACAATTTGCAAACCATGATTCTGGAAATGCTTGAAGAAAAGGGCATTACCCATGAGTTTGCTAGAAAGCTTTCGGACATGGCAACTGCTCGCGAGCATGCCCTGTATATTGAGTTCTTAGAGAATCTATCCAAGTTCACAGTTGGTCTGCCTCAGCCAATTACGCAAACCATAAAATAAGCCTTTAAGTACATGCAAATATATATACACATGCAGTAATCCCAATAAATGAAAATTATACTCCGAGCAAATTTCAACTGTTTTTCCTTTAAAGTGCTCAAAAACGGATTTATATGGATACGGCAACGCCGTTAAAAACCTCAAATTGGACTGAGTTAACTACAAAAGTCAAGCTTTGACCGTCAGCAACAAACAAAATGTGAATCGTAAATGCTGTTATTGCTAATCAGCTCAAATAAGTAAATGGACAGAAAGGTTTGATAAGCGTGTATGTGTGTGTACCATAGTGCGATTATAATTAGACGCGTCGTCAGTTTTAGTTTATCAAATGTCATTCATTTGAATGGGTTTGCGATGCTATCAATTTTAATAGATATGGTAACGCTGTGACAAAGTCCAGTTAACTCCGGCAGTCGAGCTTTGGCTGGCAACGCCGTAACTAGTGACGATAGCAAGCAAAATGAAAACATCAAACGCTGTTATTGTTGTTGCTCTTGTTATTATTGGTCCGCTGTGTGCCAAATGAAATACATAAATAGACAGCTGTAGTTAGTTGTTTTTGATAAGTGTAAGTGTGCGGATTATGCTTAGTCACGGACTCAGTTTCAGTGCGCAATTGACATTAATTTTGAATGTGTGTTTCCTGTGTAATTGCATTTGCAGCTAGCAGCAGCAGTAGCCATCGTCCATTGGTCAAAGCAGAGATCGAGGCATAAACAAAGCAAATCAAAGCAAAGCAAAAGCAGTGCAGCAGCGACAGCGACAGCAGCAGCAGCGCTGAATTCCCGGACGCAGTAAAAGTTCTTTGTCTGCGCGACGAGGCAGAAACAGCGAAGCTGACTGCGACAGCCATCGTACGTGCGTCGCTGTTGAATTTGCAGTTGTTTGTTGACATCGAACGGGCGCGACGTCTCAGCGCTGTTATAGTTGGAGTTGGTGTGCGAATGTGTGAGCGCGTCTGTGTGCATGTGCATGCATGTATGTGTGTGTGTCTGCGTCTGCGCCTTTATGTATAAGTGTGCGAGACGAGAAATGCAAGTGCACCTAAACAAAGCAACAGCTTACTACGCGCCATAACAACAGCAGGAGCCTCACAGTCATTCAAACTAGGCAGTGCAACGCGGACGTTAGCTTCTCAAGACGCGAGCGTAACGTAAACAAAAGAAAGCTGGCAAATTTACTGCTGCTGCTGCTGCTTAAATTGCCAATGGTGATGCTGTTGCTGCTGCAATTGCAACGCGCAACAAATTGACATGCACTAAGAAGGACGATAAACGCAAGCAACAAGGGCAGCTAACATACCGTTACCAGGATTTGCAATACATTTTACTAACAACAACAACAAACGAAAAATGTCATCTGTAAATGTGAACCAAAAGGAGAGTCCCAGTCGGGACTCGACTGCCTCAACATCGGGCCACATCTCGATGATGGCCGAGAATACGTTGGAATCATTGTCGCGAGACTACAGCCTGGTTAGCCTCAATTCGGCTGGCAGCCAGGACGAGTTCTTTCGCTGTCGCGATCACGCGGACAGCGTACTGAAGCGCATGCAGCTGTATGTGGACAGCCAGCAGCTGTGCGATGTGGTGCTCATCGCTGGCATCGATGGCAAACGGTAAGTGAACAAGCCAAGCAGACAAAGAATGGAAAGTTGTAGCAATGCGCAAAAATCGAGAAAAAAGAATAAATAAAAAAAAAAAAAAGAGACATCTTTGCACACTCAGTCCATTCCCAGCAACCAATTTGACTTATTAGCAATTCACCATTCGGCATATACATATGTATACCCTGCACTCTTCCTCCTCCTTTTGCACTGTCAGTCGGTTCTTTGTGTCCGTTCGCACACCCGTTTCCCAAGGCAGCAACGCAATTCCAACAGTAAACACAACACTAATTGCACTCTTGCATGCTCGCCAAGGCTCTCGCTCTCTTTCTCACTCACTCTCTCTGTCAAGCTGATGATCTTGTTGAATGCAGTGTGAAAGAGAAAGCGATATGCAACCATTGAGGAGAGCGGCAGAGTGATTGAGATGTGCTTTGTACAGTGGTAAAAGCGTATGTAATTTGCAGTCAAATAATAAACAAGTTAAATATGAATATATTGTTGCTTTTATTAAATTTTGACTGTATCTTTTTGTTGAAGATTACACTGTGTATGAGATATGCTATCTAAAAATGATTTGATTTCGCTTTTATTAATATGTTATTGACAGAGTCGAAATAAATTTGTTTTAATCAAATAAATTAAAACTAATTCTTTTTTTATAGGGTGCCTGCTCACCGCTTGGTGCTATCCGCTTCGAGTGCATACTTTTCAGCAATGTTTACGGGCTCGCTGCGCGAGACCACGGAGCACGATGTGACCCTGGGCGAGGTCCATGGCGATGCACTGCAGCTGCTTGTGCAGTATTGCTATACAGGATATATTGAGCTGCGCGAGGATACGGTGGAAACGCTGCTTGCCACGGCCTGTTTGCTGCAGCTGAACTCTGTGGTCACGGCCTGCTGCAACTTTTTGGCCCGCCAGCTGCATCCATCCAACTGCCTGGGATTTGCGTTCTTTGCTGAGCAGCAGAGCTGCACGGCTTTGTTGCGGCTGGCGCAGGCGTATACCTGCCAGTACTTCATGCAGGTCTGCCAAAATCAGGAGTTCTTCCAGCTCAACGCCGATCAACTGGGCAAGCTGCTGTGCAGCAATGATCTCAATGTGCCCTCCGAGCAAGATGTCTTCCATAGCCTGATGTCGTGGGTGCGCCACGATGCCCCCAACCGTGAGCAGTACATTGGCGAGCTACTCGCCCTGGTGCGCCTTCCACTGCTGCAGCCGGTCTTCATAATGGATCACGTGGAGAACGTCTGCACCACCAATGAGTGCCAACAGCTTGTGATGGAGGCCCTAAAATGGCACCTAATGCCCGAGCGGCGCTCACGCATCGCCACCGAACGCACAACGCCCCGTAAATCGACAGTCGGCCGACTGCTGGCTGTGGGCGGCATGGATGCGCACAAGGGTGCCATAACAATCGAAAGTTACTGCCCGCGTCTGGACAAGTGGACGCCGTGGAAGCACATGACCGGACGTCGTCTGCAGTTTGGCGCAGCTGTCATGGAAGACAAGCTGATTTTGGTAGGCGGACGCGACGGTCTGAAGACCTTGAATACCGTAGAGAGCCTCGACTTGAACACAATGGCCTGGGTGCCACTGAATCCAATGACAACGCCACGTCATGGCCTGGGTGTGGCCGTGCTCGAGGGTCCGCTCTATGCGGTGGGGGGACACGATGGCTGGAGCTATCTAAATACGGTCGAACGGTAAGCTGATATTCCTCTCATTGTCAATTGCAAATTAACTGAAATGTAATCGATATATTTAAACAGCTGGGATCCAAGTGCCCGTACCTGGAGCTATGTGGCACCCATGTCATCGATGCGTTCAACAGCTGGCGTTGCGGTGCTGGGCGGTCGTCTCTATGCAGTGGGCGGACGCGATGGCTCCGTTTGCCATCGATCCATCGAATGCTACGATCCGCACACAAACAAATGGACACTGCTCGCCCCAATGAATCGACGACGCGGTGGCGTTGGCGTAAGCATGCTCCTTTAGCAGTCTATCGTAATCATTCTAATCTATATTCCTTGCTGCAGGTGACTGTGGCAAATGGGTATCTCTATGCGCTTGGAGGTCACGACTGCCCCGCCAGCAATCCCATGGTCTGTCGCACTGAAACCGTTGAACGTTACGATCCGGCCAACGATACCTGGACACTGGTAAGATTTTTTGGGCTAAAGTCCACATTGATTAGGTTTCTATAGACTTTTTCTTTGTTTTTACTTATAATCTCGAATCAGATTTGTTCGCTGGCTCTGGGACGCGATGCGATCGGCTGTGCTCTGCTTGGTGATCGTTTGATTGTTGTCGGCGGCTATGATGGCAATCATGCCTTGAAGACCGTCGAGGAATATGATCCGGTGCGCAATGGCTGGAATGAGCTAGCGCCCATGTCGTTTCCACGTGCTGGCGCTTGTGTTGTTGCCATACCGAATGTTATACCGGCAGCCGCTCCACTGCCGCCGGCCAGTGCAACAGTTTAGTTCTGCTTCAATTCATTGTTGTTGTTAATGTTGTTGTTGTTGCCGTTGTCGTAGTAGTAGTAGTGTGCGTGAGCGTGTGCGTGTGTGTATATGTGCGTCTGTGTGAGTGAGCTGCACTGCTATTCCTATTGCCTACTACCTATTATATTATAGCTTCATATATACATACATATATTTCTCATTACACGCAATACGAGCATTGTGTTGCGCTTGGTCCGTTCGTCCAATCACCGATTGATTCCAGCTCTATCCGGTGTGAAATTTCTTGGTACTTGGTACGCAGAGACACACACACATACATATATACTTACATACACACACACACAAACACACACAGAGACAGAAGCATTTAAACCGCTGTTGCTCTACACAAAACGTAATCTCATTCCTAGTGATACGAAACTGAAAAAAAGACAATGCTCAAGCGCCTGCCCAGTGACCAGTAACCAGTGGAAAGAAACATAAAACAAATGCATGATGCAAGGCTTTCAAACGCATTCCCAACTAAATCGTTTTCTATTTACACATATATATTTATAATTTATATATATACCTATTTTAATGTATTCTGATATTATTTTGCTTTATGTAATCTCAACACATATTCCTGTTATGTATGTATGTAACTATCATTGCCTATCCAGAGCTTCATATGCATGCATGCTTGCATGCAGGTGCATGTGTTTTACCTGGTGACAGTTCCATCACCTACACACAAAACATATACATATATTTATTTATACATAAATAAGACTGTGCCAGTTAAATGGCCTAAACATATTTGATTTGCTCATATTTATACATACATGCATTCATACAGCCATACATACATACATACATATGCATGCATGCGAAGTATACAACAAATACTTTGGTTTCTGCATATTCATATAAATTAAATTAAAATTTAATAGTGCAATCTTTTAATTTTTGGAATCATAATTTATTTAAATTGTTTTTGTTTACATTAAATTTCCATTTTTCTATCTTTTTTTTTCAAATATTTCGATATCACCTGTGTATGTGTGTATGGTCAATAAGCATTTATTTCTAATTGTTTTTTATTTTTTTCTTTCTTTTCCCTTTTCAAATATTTTTCTTTCTGCATTTATGCATATTTTTGTAGAAGAAGAAGAAGTGGAAGCCAGTTAGATTGGATCCAATCTGCTATAGTCGTCGTAGATCCGTCGAATTTCTCGACTACTATAATATGTAATTACGAAAACTATAAACATTTAAGAAAAAAAGAAAAAAAAAACAATACAAAAATAAGTTGAATCAAAAAAAAAAAAAAAAAACGTAAGCCAATACAAGTGGTAATTTTATATATATTACTTACGTATTATTTTCTACAAAAACATATATTTATATTTTTACACAATCAAAAGAAAACATACACTACGCATAAATGTATACACTGAATATGTATTTTTTGTAATAAAATATATTCTTTATTTATATGTACAGTAAAATGTAAATTTCACCGCATTTTAGTTGAACAAAAACAAAATGTGAACAATTTAAATATTAACCGCCTTTTTTTTAACTGACCAAACATTTCAGTATTCTTTTTAGGTATTTTTGCACTTCTAGCCTTTGCGGTCATACCGATAAAAAGTCACCACTCTTTGTTAGTATTTTATACCGATTTTCATAGTATATTTTAGTACATGTCCATTATTGACATTGAGCTGCGAACACAATTGAATTATATTCAAATCCAATTAGTAAACATTTGCATTGGCAATTGTTGAAGTCAGCATCATGGATGCGGAGCAGCTGAAACGGCTTGAGCGCAAAGAAACCGCCCACATCGCTGACATACTTACCCAGTTTAATACGAAGGTAAGGGCACAAAGCCACCAGCACCACCCTCACTTTTTTAGCTGTGACTAATGTTTGTTGAGTGGCGGCTGTCCGCAGAATGCAGATTTGCTGGTCTTTGATAGCTTTCATACGGACAATCTGTGGCATGATCTCTGGCTGGCCATATTTGGAATACTGGATGACGAGAGTTTATCATCATTACACGTTCAATGCCTCAACACCGTGCGCATTCTAACGCGAGACGAGTTCAGCCTGCAGACGCACTACATAGAGCAGGAGCTGGGCACGCTTTTATATCTGGCCCGCATCAATGGCAGCGCCAGCAGCGACAGCGACGACGACGGCACGCTGCCCCAACTAACTCTGAGCGATGGCGAAGCTGATGTCATTGCCGAATCCTTGAAATGTATCTGCAATTTGGTCTACCAAAGCGCCGACTGCCGGCGCCAGTGTCTGCGCCAGCACAGCCTCGACGCGATTGTGAAACGCTTGAATAGTGCCACCTCCTGTGCGACACGCTATCCAAGCACCCTGGAGTACTATGATATGAAACTGTTGTTCCTGCTCACCGCACTGGAGCCAACAGCGCGCACACGCCTACAAATCGATCTCAATGGACTAACCTACATGACCAACTGGTTGGACGACAAGCTGACCGAGTCTGCGACGGCAGCGGTCACTGACGAGCAGCTGAACATTATCTGTGAGCTGCTCAAGGTCATGTTCACCGTGACCAGTGCGCCGGACAAGAGTCCCAACGAGTATGAGATTCAAAGCCTCCACTTGACCGGCGTTCTGCGCGAGCTACTATTGCGCTTTGGCAACCTCTCCACGGAACGGGAGCGTGCTGTGGTTACGCATGCCATCAATCTGCTGACCAATATCTCTGGCAGCTGCCTGAGCGAGCTGTTGGTCAAGTGCAGCAATGCCGAAACGGGGACAGAGAACGAGGCAGTCGGTGCCAATGCGAAATGCTGTGCCGTCTGCTTCGAGAAGCGCAACGTGCGCAGCCTGGCCGTACTATTGGATTATCTGCGCGGTGGACTCGCCCAGCAGGAGTCCGAGGCCAGTTCCCATGAGCTGCTGTCGCCAGTGCTGACGGTGCTGGTGAAGTGTGCTCGCAGCAATCGCACCATGCGCCACTATTTGCGAAAGGAGATCCTGCCGCCGCTAAAGGATGTGAGCAAGCGGCCAGAGGTTGGCAACGAGCTGCGCAATCATCTCTGCCGTTTTCTCACACTGCCGGCCATGATCCTGCGCGACCTGTCCGCCGAGCTGCTGTTTGTCCTCTGCAAGGAGGACGTCGGTCGCATGATCAAATATACGGGCTATGGCAATGCGGCCGGGCTGTTTGCAAAGCGCGGCGTGCTCGACTGTCGGCGCATCGAGGGCACCGACTACTCCTCGGACAGCGAGGACAGCGACACGGAGGAGTATAAACAGCAGCAGCAGTCCTTCAATCCCGTGCTGGGCTGTGTCGAGCAGCCCAAGCGCAATCCGCTCGAGGGCATGTCCGAGGAGCAGAAGGAGTACGAGGCACTGCAATTGGTCAATTTGCTGGAACAGCTACGCAAGGATGGCATTGTGCAGCCGGCACTAATCGACAAGGATGGCAAGCCGCAGCCCCTGGAGCATATACTGCAGCTGCAGGAGGAGCTGCCGCAGCAGCAATTCGAACAGAAACGCAAAACCTAAACGTCGGATCGCAACCTTAACGCAATCCTTCGTCTCAACATGCAATACAATCGTTTGGGGTCTTCCAACTCGCAGCACCAGCGTCAAATTTTTGGAAGCTGATAGATAGCTAACACCCATTACTAAAGTGGATAACTTTTATCCATTAATCTTTGATACTACGAACACAATCTATGCCCGCTAATATTCCAGTATACATTTACTAAGCTAACACTTAACTAGGGCCAACATCCAGAGCTAAACACGGACTTGGAGCAACCAGCAGAGAGATCTTCTCTGAACCTCTTTAACGACTTTGTAAGTGAGAATTTTTGTCATTTATCTCCACTGTATTACCGCTTAAGCTCAACGTCAAACTACAACTTCAAAAGAGAAGTATATGCAAAAACAGAGACCTAAGAATTAATGTTAACAAAATATTAATAAATAGTAGACAAAAAAAAAAAAAAAAAAAAACAAAAAACACATACATTTTTCGATTCCTTATGCGTAGATTAAAATCTATTTAGAGCTTTATTGTGTTCAATTTTGATAGTCAGTTGGGCTCAGTTGCCTATATAGATTAACTCTACTATATATATACACACGAATCATATAAATGTACTTCTATAGTTGCTGATACTAATTATATTTATATGTATATTCATATTATATTAAAAATCCAAAACTCTCAGCGAAGAAACTTTTTTTTCCCAAAATAAATCAAATATACCATAATAATTATCCATGGTTTTTCAAATCAGTAATTTACACAATATGGATCTGAGTTAAGTATTTATTCGAATATAATTGTTCGAAGTATTTCAACATTATAATAAATAGCGTTCCGTGTATATTGTTTGTCCGAAATGTCGTCCCGAAATATAGAAATTGCAGTATAATTCCGAATTTTTAGCTACGTCTATTTTCATTTATATTTCTAATTTATATAGTATACGCATTTACGAGGATGGCCTAAAAAATTCCCCCCCACTAAATGCTCAATTTGCCTTAAACTAAAATTTTCTTATATCTTTCTAAGATATAGATAGTCGTAAATAAAAATAATCATAAAAATCTTAAACTATAATAAATTATTTAAAAAAAATAAATAAGTAAATAATAAGTTCTTCCCCATGGCCGGGCATGATCGACTGGGCAATGCTCTATAGCCCTATGAGAAGAGCCACCATTTTTTGTATGAATGCAAACCAAATACAATCACACATCAAATCATAATCACACACACTCACATGGCGCAAAGCGAGTGGTATATTATGGTTCTAGAGATATTCTTCTGATCTAATTTTCCATTTAATCACATCATAGATATTTGCCAAGGAGGATATTACAAGAGATATGGCTAAGTCGGAAATATGTACAAATGAACTGCATAGTCAATATCAAGATTTCAGATACTGGAATCTGTATGTATATATATATCATCTCTTTATGGCTCTCGAAACCAACTCACAATCTATCGATATTTATCGATCATAGGCTATTGTTAATAAGCTACCGAGAAAAAAGATAATCCTATGCTGCGTACAGCCGATTATATATAGGTAATCTCGAGCTTTAGCCATCATCTGTCGATTAACTTAGTATATCGATAAGAATATGTAGAATTTGTTAGGGCCATATTAATAATACTTCGATATATATCGAGATACACACATCTATGTAATATTCATGAATCGTACTTGGCATTTGAAGATCTATGGCGCCATTGACTAGACCAAATATATTTGTACGTCATGAGTTCTCATGCAGCATTTCCTATTGATTTCTCTAACCGATTCCCTGGCTGTATAGCCATCTATGCCTATCTCTCGCCCGATTTTGTTCATTGATCATAACCCAATTTAAACCTCAAGCGAATCTAACTCTACGCACATTCACTATGATTATATATATATATATATATATATATATATATATATGTTTGTGCATGTGCAAGTGTGTATGTAGGTGTGTGCTTGTGTGTGTGTGTGTGTAAAATGTGTTGCCTAATGCCCTGCTTCTTTCCGCCGCACCTAGGACCTATTTATGTATCTACCCCACCCTAAGTAAGGTTTTCTTTCCGTTTCATCCTAAGACGGAAGATTTCTTTCGTTATGTATCGTTTCTTCTAGCTGTTTTCCTGTCTTCTTCTTCATCAAACCTTGCTAGATTTTTTTTTAGGGTTTTTGTTTTGTTGTTGTTTTTTTTTGGGGGGTTTTTTAAATTTTAGCCGGAACTTATTTACGGGTAGCATGCGATCCATTGTAGCCATCAACGAAATTGGCCTCCTGAATGCGCAGGCGATCGCACTTGGGCGCCAGCGAATGATGCCGCTTGGCATTGTGTCCATGGGCATGGTGCCTCTTGTGCCAGACATTCTCGTAGCCAGCCTTGGTACTCCCTACCGGAAAGTAGTTGGAGTAAGCGTGTGCCAGCTTGTGCGAGTGCTGGACCAGCGAGGATGCTCTGATGCCTTTGGTGTGCGTGGACATTGAGGAGGGTGGACGACCGGAGGTCGATGTGCCATGGCAGTCGAACAGTGGCGGGACATGACAGCTGCTCGTCTTGTAAACATTGGACAGATTGGGCAGCTCGTAGGCATTGGCATCGCTCTCGTCGCGGGCGAGAAACTCGCGCAGCTGCAGCTGCTTCTGTTTATCCCGATCGAGTTTCGGGTGATCCGCCTCAACGCCGGAGTCGCTCTGTGGCGTTTTAACGGTGCTCTTTACGATCGACGATGGCAGTATCGGCGTATTTTCGCACTTGTTGCTCTGCGCCGACGTTGGGGAGTGCAGCAAGCGTTCGATATGATGGCGCAATCCTTGCTTGTTCAGTAGCTGTTGGTTGTCCTGGACGTAGTGGAACAGCTGGCGCTTGCACTTGGCCATCTCCTCCTCCAGCCGGAGCAGACGCGTCTTATAGCAAATGAATGCCGCCGATGCGTTCGACGCCTGCAACGCATGATCTGTCTTCTCGTCCACCGAGACCACTTTGTCCACTGGCCGGATGGTTCCGTCTGGCGTAAAGAAGCGATCGGGCCTGGTGCCGGGACTGAGGTAGCTCGCCCGACGCGGGTGGCGTTGAAAGCGAACCGCATTGCCCGTGGACTCCCGGACCATTTTACGCATCTGATGCTTTGGTGGGAGGTGAGTGCGCTGATTCCCGCCGTCAGCATCGTTGCTATTACATTTTTTCTGCTGCAGCTCGCGATGCTCCAGCTGCATTCGCTCCAGGGCTGTGCTCAGCTCCACGGATTTCTGATCCCTGCGCTGTTGCTCCTCCGCAGAGGGGTTCTGGCTGGCCACAGCATCGGACGGAGCAAATCCCAAAATCGGCGAACACGCGTGCATCGTTCGCGATGAATCGGAACTATTGGACGAGGAGCGTCGAGGAGCCGGCGCATGCCTGTGAGCCGGATCGAAACGCAGGGCCTTGGAATGGTGTCGTTCCGCGGCTTTTGTTTGAGCGTACTCCTTCAACTGCTGCTTGAAAGCCGCTGTTCTGGACTTGGCCAAGCCTGATGGGCTCACCTGGCGGGGGCGCGCTATGTGCTCTTTATATTTGTTAGCCGACTCGGCCGGATGCGATGCGCCTTGATTACGTGGAATTGATCGCCGGTGCTGCTCCTCGGCTTTGGCCTTGGCAATGCGTCGCTCCTTGCATTCGCGGCGCAATTTCCTCACTCTCGCCCTCAGATGAGCCGTGGAGCACAGCCCCTCGCCGACCACCTCGACTTCTGACGCCGCCGGCGGAGACTCCTCCCACAGATGCAGCGGTGGCACCACTGTGCCCGAATGGCTCTTCACTGGCGTCCGCCACACACCACCTATGCAGCGCGGAGCTGTGGCAGCCACTGTGGATGTGGCTGAGGTTGTGGCTGTGGCTGTGGCTGTGGCTGAAGCTGAGTCTGTGGCTGTCGCAGTCTCTGCAGCTGCCAATTCTCGACGCAATGCCACGTGTGCTGATTCCCCTGGACGACGTATATACCTGGATTCACTCGAACAGCGTTTGCTCCCATGCTGCTGCTGCTCTTGCTGCTTTTGTTGTTGTTTTTGCTGTTGCTGCTCCTGCTGCTGTTGCTGTTGTTGCTGCTGCTGCTCCTGCTGTTGCTGCTGCTGCTCTTGCTGTTGCTGCTGCTGCTGCTGCTGCTGCTGCTCCTGCTGTGGCTGCTGATTCTGTTTCAATTTCTCCTGATGCTCCCTTTCTAGAAGCTGTTCTATCCGCCGCAGCTCCTGCTGCGCCAACCGGTGCTCTATCCGCTGCTGCTGCTCCTGCAAGTGTCGTACTTTTATCATTTGCTCTTCGTACAGCTTATCCCGTCGCTCCTGCTCCTGTAGCTGTTGCTGTACCCTAAGCTGGTGTTGCTGTATCCGCTCCTGTTGCAGCTGCCGTTGCCGTTGCCGTTGCCATTTCTGCAGCTGTTGGTGTGTCAAATGTTGCTGCTGCTGCTGCTGCTGCTGAAGCAGATGCGAGTGCGGGTGCTGATGATGGTGCGGGTGCGAGTGTTGGTGTTGGTGTGATTGTAATTGTGTTTGTGTGTGGAAGTGTTGCTGCTTCTGTTGCTCCTCAACCCAGGCCTTGGTCAATGGGGAAATCGGCGGTCCGGACGGATCCGTTTGCACAGTGGACTGAGAACTGCTTGCGGATGGTCTGAAGCGAGTGGGGGAAGAGTGAAGAGGTGAAGTGGATTTGGAAAGTGTAACAGACGTAAGACGTAGGCTTTGGTGTGTGCTTCAGGTGCAGTTGGGCTCCAGTAGTAGATTTCTATAAGCCTCGTCAAATATACCTAAAACTATCTATATAATACTCAAAGTATTCCGTTTGCCTGACCCTATCTAACACCTACCTAGTCTATATATAGCAATATGACAACCTTGATAGCATTCGCATCTATAGATAATCTCAATCATCTAATCTCAATCTAATCTAAATTTATATTCTTAGGCCTGATTACATCTACTTCCATCTCAAGGATGAGTCTAGCCAAGTGGTTCCAGTTTTATAGCGAAGCACGAGCACTATATTTATTTTATTTAGTTCAACAATAGATTCTCTTAAATATACGAAAAAAAAAGTCTACTGTGCATAATACTCGTTCACGATTTGAAAACAAAGTATATTAGATATAAGAGTACTCTAGTTGAGGCTGCTTGGCGAGGGGATACCCTGAACCCTGTGTAGAGGGCGAGAAATTGACAGCCGGACGTACAGACGAATGCACGGACAGACAGATATAGTAGCTGTTTCAACTCAGGTCGTCGTTTAATCAGGAATATATTTAAATACTGTAAAGAATCTGCCACGCCTCTTTCTGTAAACTTGCATACCCGACATTCTCATTTCCATCAAGTTCAGGTCTCTTAACAGGCAAGGATAGACTCGTAAATAGAACCAATCTAACCCCCTTCCCCATCGTAAACGAGTATTAAAACAGATAGAGTAAAGGCCTAGTCTTAATGGGGAATGGATCTAAGGATAGGTCGCTTGACGCTGAGCTGAGCGCGAATAATGTCGCTGTTGTTGTCGTTGTTGTTGTTGTTGTTGTCGCTGTTGTTGTAAGCTCGTTGAATGCGATGCTGGAGCTGAAATGGAAGTGCTCGCAGATGTGGATGCGGATATGGCAGAGGATGTCTCTAGTCCACTTTTAGCTAGAGCTGCACGCTGTTGCCTACAGTTTGTTGTAGTCGTTGTTGTTGTTGTTGGCTTTGTCTTAGTTGTTGCTGCCGTGCTGAACGCCGTCGTCGCTGTGGATGACGACGAACGTCTATGCTATAAGCGACGACACCTGCAAAATGAAGCAATCGAGCGAGCAGCTAGATCAGCATACTCCAAGCACTCGCACCGCCCATGCTTCGCACCACCCAAGCCACACCACAAGGAAACAAGATGGGGGGGGAGGGGGATGAACTCACCTGGATTTCGATTCAGATCGCGCATCGCTCGGCGTCTGGCTCGACGGCTGATCGGAGCTAGCCGTTGAGATTACTGGTGTAGTGCTCGAGTGGCTTTCACTGGATCGCAGTTCGGGCGCGATCATTTCGTAGAGCGTCGAACGGTACTCATCGACGCCGTAGCGCGTATCGTCGTCCAACGGCGGCCGGATGTCGGCACGCAGCTCCATGTTCGCCGAGGAGGTGCGAAAGCGATGCACATACGAGTGGGCGATGGCCTCCTTGGCGGTCAGCCGCCCTTCCGGATCGAGCACCAGCAGTGACTTTACCAAGGACAATGCATCGTCACAGCAATTGCGCAGTATCTCGTCCAGAGAGTAACGGCGGTCCCGCACGATCTTCTTGCTGAGCAGCACCGACCCGAAGCTGGCTCCGATGGATTCGATATCGCGATCCGTCACCTCCGGCAGCGCACTCACTATCTTCTCAATCTGATTGATGGTGCTGGTGCCCTGGAAGAGCGGCTTCTGGCGTATCATCTCGCCCAGTATGCAGCCCAGACTCCACATATCAATGCCCTTCGTATACCTAATGCCAAGAATAATCAAAGTAAGATTTAAAAGAATTGCGACTATTCTACGTGGCGCTTACTTGCGACTGGCCACCAGAATTTCGGGTGCTCGATACCAACGGGTCGCCACATAATCTGTCAGCATCGCCTCGTTATCCAGCTCCTCCTTACAATCCAAATCCGCGTTGCTTCGCCGCCTCGTGCACAGAGTGCGCGCCAGACCAAAGTCGGCTACCTTAAGCCTATGGGAATATATGCAATGACAATGACAATGACAATGACAATGACAATGACAATGACAATGACAATG